>BQNB010019090.1:0-24257 GCA_026074375.1 Tanacetum coccineum
GAATGAGGAGGCCCAATGGAGGTTGTGAATTGCTTGGGAAAAACAAAAGTTAAATGGGGATATATAATCCCAGACACTTTTGATTAAAGAAGAGAAAATTCGTACTAGGGGTTTTATACAGGAGACGACAATAAAAAAAAGTGAGACAAATCCGTGCCATATGGATGAATAACAGACGCCACAAAGAATTCATACACACTTGTACTAGGTTTTTTTACACAGCCAACAAATGCAGACGACACATGAGAGAAGAAAAAAAAAGAGACGTGCCAAAACCCTAGCCACCATGACAACAAACTCTTTCATCATCTCCATCACCATGTGCGGCTAAAAATCTTGTAATCTCTCCCGGTAAAAGATATTTGGTTTGATCATGTTTAGGGATTTTATTTTATTTGTTAAACATTAAGTCATATAAATTTAATGCATATCTTTAATTGGATTTTTATTGTTTATTAAAATACATGTTATTGCAAGTCAACAACTCGTGCCGAGCCCAATTAGTATAGGGGTTAAGACGATTTGTGTAGTAAACATAACTTGTACCTAAAATTATTCTTTTGAGTAATTATAAAATTATTTGATGGGATTATTGTAAGACATTTTATTGCTTGTCAACGAGTTGTGCCGAATCTAATTAATTTAAGAGATTAAGACGATTCGTGTGGTAAACATAATTTGTGCCCAAAATTATTCTTTTCAAGTAATTCAAACTATGTCTATGTAGTTTGGAATCAAACAATAGTAATAATCCGTAACTTAGTCATATTCATATTTATGGAGCCGGGATGGATTGCTTTTCATTTAATTGTTTAAGAATCTTATTTTTATTGGCTTATTTACATTATAGTTAATTAGTAGTTATATTATTTAGTCTTGATCACTATTTTAGTTATTAGAATTTTCAAACTAAAACTTTTATTGATCAGTGAGCACCCCAAAACTTAAATTAAACCCACATACTCCCTGAGGATTTGACCCTTTCTTACCCTATCTATATAGGTTTAGTTAAGGTTTATTTTTTATAGTACAACGACACTATCAAATTTTGGCATCGCTGCCGGGGAGTGAGTGCGCTTTTGGTTTAAGTTTTTGTTAATTGTTTTTATAAAAAAAAGATACAAAAAGATTTTCTTTTTCTCTTGTTTTGTTTGCTTATTTGTTTTGTTAGTTGTGAGTGTGTAGGTTAGTCTATGCGCACGCGTAGATCGGGACGTACATCACCGTTAGCTTACGATTCCCAGGTAGAGAGAAGTGCAAGGTTGAGGAGAAAAGAGTTAGACATTTTTCTACTAACCTTGATTTTGCAGGTTTAAAAGAGCTTTCCACAGAAATGTCAAATGACGATGCCAGTGGAGCAGAATCCCCACCACGAGATGTGGATTCCTACTACATGTAACACCCCCATTTTTACAATATAGCAGCGGAAGCTAATCTGGGGTATTACTTCATGGATACAACAATCATAATCATAGAAAACGACTCAAAAAGAGACGTTTTTTAAAATTTAGTTATCATTCATTTATTCATCAGAGTTTTTACAAAAGAGAGGTCCCAAAATCTAGTAACATAAAGTTTGAATGATAATAGTTTAGCCATCTGCAAGTCCGTGCCACTCCATGCCATAAGTTGCTCAATTACCTGAGATAAACATGCTAAAAAGTCAACACAAAGGTTGAGTGAAATTCATAGGTTTTTGATAAACAGTTTGAGTACAAGTTCAATAGTGGGTTACGTTGTTATACACCCATAGTTTGTAATAATTGTAACGAATACAATTATCATGAAAAACAGTATATAGGTTTAAGTTAAATAGTTTGAATGCAAGTGAGTTACGTTGTTATAAACCCATAGTTTGTAATAATTGCAACGAATACAATTATCATAGAAAAACTGTACATATGTTTACGTTAAATAGTTTGAATGCAAGTGGGTTACGTTGTTATACACTCATAGTTTGTAATAATTGCAACGAATACAATTATCATAAAAAACATTATTATTGCTCTAAGCTCATGACACTGAAGCCTTGGGATATTCAATAATCACAAGTTATTGCCCAAACGGGTGCCTTTGCCAAACACCCTCATAGTTAGTCAAATGATGTGTTATTGGTTACCGAAAGTAAAGGTACACCAACGGGGGAGTCCAGTCCCAAATAGATTTATTCACAATAATGCTTCCGGATAGCATACAGAAAATACTTAAGCAATAATGCATCCGGATAGCATACAGAAAATACTTGCATTCATGATTTATAGCATGTATCCCCCTTGCGGGTTTATAAAATATTTGAAAGATTGAAATGCGAGGCTATGAACTCACTAAGTCTTTGAAAATAATCACATTGTTATAAAATAAACGAGTGTGTAAAAGAGTTTTGTAAACAAGCATGTATCCCCCTCGCGGGTTTATAAAATATGTAAATAAGTAAAGGCGAGGTTATGAACTTTACTTAGTCTTTGAAAAGTAATCTCATTGTTATAAAATAAATGAGTATGGAAAAGAGTTTGTAAACAAGCATGTATCCCCCTCGCGGGTTTATAAAGCATGTAAATAAGTAAAGGCGAGGTTATGAACTTTACCTTAACAGTACATGAAATCTGATTGATGGCAAGAGTGTATGAAATGAAAGTAACGGCTTTGTCACACAACCTGGGTAATATGTCAAGTCTTAGTTTGATTGTATATGTTTTATGTCATAATGTTATATCATTTTGATTGCAATGTTATAGAAATATTGTATCACTGTTCGGGCTATCATAATCCAGATTCACGTGTATTATATTGTAGGATCCATGGCTCATAAATCGTAAACCCAACAAACTCGTCAAAACAAATACCCAAATGGAACCTCACATGAAATTCACTAGTAATGTGATACATTATAGTTTTAAGTTTCTTCAAAAGCTAGTTGATGATAAATTACATTAATTATATAACGTAATTAATTTTATAAACGTCGATCGATGATTAATAACGATAAATGTATCGGGTTTTAATAAAATCAAGTTTTATAATATTTTTATATATTTTTATAATTTATATAAAAATATAATATTTCATATTTTTAAGAATGTCAAATTGGCAATAATTACCCTTGATTTATAATTAATTACAAAAGTAATCCTTTATATATATAAGGTATATATAAATTAATCCCTTAACTTTAAAACTTGGCAAGAACAACCCTTGGAGTTATAACTTTAATATAATTACAAAAAAGGCCCTTGTAGTTATTAATTTCCAAAAGTTACAATATATACCTTTGCATGGAATTTAATTTGTAAAACAAGTCCAAAAACTATAATAAGGTATTTTTCAATACAAAAAGTCATTTTCAGGTTATAAATTAGTGGAATAAGCTAAAATAAGTTAAGGATAATAGCTTTTAGGAGCTTATGGCTTATGAAAAGGGATTATGAGCTTAAAATGACAAAATGGGTTCGTTTGGTTTCAAAAATTAATTCAACAGGTTTAGTCTTTTAAGACTTGATAAAAGGTTTATAGAAATGATAAATAAACTTATAGGAATAACTTATAACAACAGCTTATGAGATTAGCTTGTAGAATTTAAAAAAATGATTATTAGGTTTTGATTAAGGCACATTTAGTTTAGAAATTTAAAACGCGTGGGTTTTGAGCTCAAATCTTTTAACAAGAGTTTAGATATGATTATTAGGATGTTATTAAAGATTTAAAATAGAAAACAAGTTTATAGAACCTGGATTTGGCTTATGGCTTTTGAAAATGGGTCGAAGTGATGGTTTTGTAGTCGCACATCTAGTAACGACCTTCGGGGCTTCATTTCTTACTTTCTTTACATCACTTCTAGTCTTGCGGCTCCTCTTTTATTTCCTTGATTTGCTTAGAACTCCATTTGAGAGATAGAAATGAGAATTGAGGTGTGAGTTGAAATGGTGTATATGTATGCGTATATATAGGGCTAGATGACACTTAGGGGCCAAGTTATCTTGGTGAGGTGGCTATGTGCTGTAGGGAGGTGACTAAGGAAGGTCTAAGGTGAGTCATGAGAGCTTAGCATGAGGTGTTGAGATGTGGGGAGGTTCGGTTTATCAAGAGGTGATAAGGTGGGTGTTTTGAGTACACAAGCTTGTAGTAGCTTACAAGGTGGTGATGGAGGTGGTAGGATGGCTGTTTGAGGTGATTAAGGTGACAAGGAGGTAAGTCATGAAGGTGGTTAGGTGATTGTTTGGTTGAAAACGGGTTAAAAATAAAGAAAAAGGGGTGTCGGGTTTGATTTATTTTGGGTTAGGGTTTTTGAGTTTTTATTCGTGTATAATGAGATGAAATGGAGGGAAAACAACATTTAAATGTCATGCATAGTGAGCTTGTAACTTGTGTTTAAGTAGTGGTAAGAATCCTTAAGAAAATGGAGGAAAATGGGTCACGGGTTCATTTAGGGCTTAGTTAGGGTTTTTAGGGTTTTTAAATCGTGTTAGGGTTAAGGTTTAGGATAGATTAAGGTTTAGGATTAGTGTTAGGATTATGGTTTAGTGTTTAGGATTAGTGTTTAGGGTTTAGGATTAGGTTTTAGGGTTTTGTTTTAAGGTTAAAGTGAAATTAGGGTTTAGGGTTTTGTTTTAGGGTTTAGGGTTTTAGATTAGGGTTTAGGATGAATTAGGGTTTAGGTTTAGGGTTTACATGTTGTACATTGAGTGTAGTAGCTTGTACAAAAGTGGTGGTAAAGAAACTAGAATGAAAACGGTGGTAAAACGGCTATTTTGAAGGTCATGCTTAATGAACTTGTATGTTATGCTTAAATGACTTGGACATTGTTTTTAGAGGGAAGAGTTATTCAAATAATATGCTATGATACTTGTACACATGCCTTGAATACTTGTACATTCACTTTATATGTATATATTACATATAATTAGGGTTTTGATATAAACGTTTAACGTTTAAATCCTGTTTTGATATAACATTGTTAAATGGATAACGTGTTTGGTAAAAATGATATTAGGGCATAGACTAAACATATTAGGATGTTTACATAAACAAAGATAGAGATGGCATAGGTAGGTTGTGTGAGCTCGTTAACTTTAGTTATGAAAACCATGTTACATAGTGGAATAAAGCGAAAAATTTCCCTGTACAAAGGTGGTATGTATAAATAGATGGATAGTACATTGCATCTAATTTAATAGATGGATATTTACATTGTTGAAAATTGTGGGTTGTTATAGTCCCCCATCCTTACAGAAATCTCGTCTCGAGATTTAGTTAGATGCCGGAGTGATGTCAAGGAGTGATTCAGACAAATCATGAATTATAAGAGAGTCGCTTGTGCATCAATCATGTCGGATATAAATCTGGAAATATTTGAATGAACAAATTATGACTAGAGACTCCATTGTATGAAGGTAATAATGATAATGATTAAATTAAGAAAAGGAATTATTCGTACAAACGGATTGAAGGAAAATTGTTTGTACGAATGCCATACACTTTATAATTTATCATTTACAAACAGAGGCGTCCCAATCCTTGTAACTGAGAATTTATAAATTTATAGTTTGGTGCTTTATAATTTCCTTATTCAAATGAAGAAGCGTCCTAGTTCATTTTAATAAGATGATTATAAATCATCATATTTAAGCATAAAACATGATATCGAAATGGTGTTAAGTAGGGGATGTTTCCTTGGTGGTATGATTTTTTTTTCAAAATCATGAGAAGAATAATGAGACATCAAATTGCACGATACGGATCCAGGAATCATATTTGGAGAATTTGGCATACAATTCCTTCTTTCTGAGTAATTCCAAAATTATTCTCAGACGATCTGCGTGTTCTTCTTTGTTACGAGAGTAGATGAAAATATCATCGATGAATACTATTACGAATTTGTTCAAGTATGGTTTACACACCTGATTCATGAGATCCATGAATACAGTAGGCGCGTTTGTTAAACCAAATGGAATCACTTGAAATTCATAGTGTCCGTATCTTGTTCTGAAAGTAGTCTTAGGAATATCTTCATCCCTAACTCTCAGTTGATGATAACCAGATCTTAAGTTGATTTTTGAGTGAACACTCGAATCTTGAAGTTGGTTTGAATAAGTCATTGATCCTGGGTAATGGGTAACGATTATTTATAGTAAGTTTATTCAATTCCCGGTAATCGATACACATTCTGAAAGATAGGAAGAAAGACGGATCTCCTGGATATATACCTTTCGGTTTTTATACAGGATATGAGATTTAGTTGGGTTTTTCTTTGGTCACTTCAAATGATCAAAGTTTCATCGTTGATTAGGATGTGGATGACTTTCTTGTCGCAGAGAATTTTGGCATGATACTTGGATAACCAATCCATAACAATGATGAAGTTGAAACTACCAAGTTTAATTAGATCAATTTCAAAAGGTTGGTTTTACAAAATCAGGGGGCAACCCTGGATAATGGAACTATGAAATAGTAAGGTATAACGGAATTGTATTATATTATGAACAACTTGCCTTTATACTTTACATAGTCAAGATTTGACAAGTGTTGTTATTTATACCACACATCCCATGGTTAGGTTCTAACAAAAGCTATAACTAGAATCTAATCTAATAGTCCGAGGGTCCTTTGTTTCTGCAGTTTCTGATCAGATGACCTACCTTGTTGCAAGTCTTACACCTGACAGTGCAAGGTCCTATGTGATTTAGGGTGCATCTTGTGCATAAGGGACGGTTTCCAGTATACCCATTGTTGGTAGTATAAGCCCTAAAGATTTCTTGCTTCCTATTCTGCTGTTGGTGGTGATCATTGCTACGGTTGTTGTTACGGTAGTTAGTGTTGTTGCTGTTGGTGGTGTTCCTTCTATCCTCAAGCTTTCGTTTATGGTTATTGGTTTCTTGTACAGAATTGTGTTTTATTACCTTCTTTATTAACTTCTGGGTCATGGTAATGGCTTCTTCCATCTTCTTAATCTCAGTTTGGGGATAATACTTATTTATCAAGAGTCTTTTGAATTCAGACCAGGTGATCTTATAGGCTTCTTCTACTCCAATAGGCTGGGCGAATGAATTCCACCAGAATAAAGCTTCCTCAGTGAGTGTATTAATAGCGAATTTTACTTTGTTCTTCTCGGCACAATTGCTACGAGAAAATACTGATTCAGTTCGTTCAAACCAGCGAATGAGACCAACAGCTCCTTCCACACCATTAAAGTAGAAAGGTTGGCAACTCATAAACTTCTCGTAAGTGCATGCCCTTTCTACAGGAGTTTTTCTTAGTCCAGAGTTGGGATTGTTAGTACTTGCCATCGTTGTAGTTTATGCTTCTAGAGCTGTGGCAACACTGTCAGCAACTAGTTTCCTGATGGTAGCATTAGTCATGGTTGGTGCTTCAGATGTTGATGTCCTTTTGGGAGGCATCTATCAACATAAGACAACACGGAATAAGAATGATATCACAAGTTATTGTCAAAATTTTCATACGTAGTGGTATCGAAATTATTTGACATATTGTATGGATTTTGATACAAGTTCTAACAAAGTAATACACATCCTTTGGTATTACATTGCAGGATATAACAGAATTTTTTTGGAATTTAAGATCTTCAGAGATGAAAATTCAAACAAGCATTTGACTTATTAGATTCCTCGGGGATTGGTTCACGTTCCAGTGGTCGTGGTATGATCCATAATGAGTTATCTAACTTTGCGAAGATAGACTCATCAAAAGGGTGATCTGGTGGTGGTGTAGTTGACCTAATTGATGATGTTGTTCTTGATGATGAAGACAAAAATAACGAGAAATAACATATATGATGTTGAAATGGTAAGGTAAAATGGAATTACAACTTTATTTATAGATAACTTATCTTACATATCTTACATATCCCAAAATCTGATAGGTGTTGATACTTATGCTACGTGTCCTTAGATAAAAGCGGTAAGGATAAGGTTTCGATCTAGTAGTCTTGGAGTTCACAAAGTATGTACCATAAGATTTTTCATATATAATTGATGGCGATCTTGGATATCCTCAAAGGTCATTTCTAAATCAGAAATCAGAAAGTGAACAAAAGCAATCTTGTCTCTCTGTCCCATATGCTTCTTCTGTAGTTCAAGTATCTGTGTGCGGGCTTCCTTAAGTTTGGTTTTTACTTCATCAAAATCTCTTGGTATGATTATCCAACCATTTATAAGTCTTTCTTCTATTTTCTCAATATAGTGAAAATAGAGTTCTTCTAAATAATCCAAAATACTTTCAATTTGTTCCTCATGTTATTTTATACGCATCTTGATAGAACTTTTTCCTAATTCATATATATGAGGTGGAGTAGGAGTATAAGTTGAGAAAGATGGCGATACTAGGATACATGCTTGCTTCCGAGATGAATTAGATAACGTAGTTAAGGAAGAAGATGGGGGATGGATTTACTTTTTAGGTGGTAATAATTCTTCAGAAACAAAGAAATATCGAGGATCAAATAGTAGTGATGGTGGCAATACCAAAGATGGAGTCAAAATAGCTGGTGGAGAAATAGGATCTTGTGGTGGGATAGGTGGTTTATTAGCAACAACATTATATGCTTGCATATCGTGAAAAGGTGAGATGGCTAGTGAGGCCAAAAGATACTTAGATAAATTATTTGGAATTTTTGGAAAAGTCAAAGGAGATGTTTCCCGATGTGGCTGGGAAATAGTTTGGTAAGGTTGAAGTATAGCCAAGAATACTTGCAGAATGGGTACAGTGTACAATTTTCCACCCCATTCCCCAACATCCAGATTGGGGTAGGATGGTTGGGAGAAGACATCACTCTATTAACAACCCAGTGGTAAATAACATAAGTTATTTATATAATAGTATAATAGTTATGTATCCTTACGTACTATTAGGGAGATGTAGCAGCACGGAGGACTTTCTTGGATGGAAAAAGAAAAGCAGTTCTAGTCAAAGTTTTAACCTTGATATATATATATATATATATATAAAGTTATAAAATAAAAGTGTAAAGTGTATGATAGATGAGGGTAAATTTTATAAATATTTCCCAGGGACCTAAAGTGTAACTTTTGAGTAATCTTTTATAAAATAGTGGTTCGGGACTCGTTTGGGCGACTTAACGGATGATTCAAATCACGAAACTTGCGCCATTGTTTTCCAAATCATTTTTCCAACAAAAATGAGTATTTACTTGATAATATTTCATAAATATTTTTATAATATTTATAAAAATGTTCGTTATTTAATTGATATCCTGATTATACCTAGTCCGAAGGAAATAAATCTTAACCCGATTATTCGCGTTTTTAATAAACGTTTCGAAATAAACGTTAAATATTTTATTAAATGTTTTTATTTAATAAAAGTTTATTTTCGTATCGGTACACGTTGTTCTCGTTTCTAAAAATTTTGCGAGTGTATTTCGGTCATTTTCTGCCCGTTTCTGGGTCTCGGGCAAAACTAAAAAGTTGTCTGAAATATAGTTTTACATCAAATTGCTTTAGGGTCCGAATCGTGAAAACGTGATTTAGTAGTTCATTTTTGATAAATCAACTATGAATTAATATATATCCCTTTTTCGTTTTCGAATCAAATAAAAAAAATTATAAACGACAAACATGTAATAATAAATATGATTTATTATTTAAATATGTTCCGAAAATTGACGGTTGTTACATTCTCTATAACCATGTCTCTTGATACCAATCTGTAACACCCCCATTTTGACAAATATAGCAGCGGAAGCTAATCTGGGGTATTACTTCATAGTACAACAGTCATAATCATAGAAAACGACCCAAAAGAGACGTTTTTGGAAAAATTTAGTTATCATTCATTTATTCATCAGAGTTTTACAAAAAGAGGTCTCAAAATCTAGTAACATAAAGTTTGAATGATAACAGTTTAACCATCTTCAAGTCCGTGCCACTCCGTGCCATAAGTTGCTTAATTACCTGAGATAAACATGCTAAAAAGTCAACACAAAGGTTGAGTGAAATTCATAGATTTTTGATAAACAGTTTGAGTACAAGTTCAATAGTGGGTTACGTTGTTATACACCCATAGTTTGTAATAATTGCAACGAATACAATTATCATAGAAAACATTATTTATTGCTCTAAGCTCATGACACCGAAGCCTTAGGATAATCAATAATCACAAGTAATTGCCCCAACGGGTGCCTTTGCTAAACACCCGCATAGTTATTCAAATGATTTGCTATTGGTTACCGACAGTATAGGTACACCAACAGGGAAGTCCAATCCCAAATAGATCTATTCACAACATTCGCGCTTACTCTGAGAGTAACTAACGGTTCATGATAATGGGGACTTAATGGCAAAAGTAGTTACTTAAGCAATAATGCATCAGGATAGCATACATAAAATACTTGCATTCATAATTTATAGCGTGTATCCCCCTCGCGGGTTTATACAACATTTGAAAGATTGAAATGCGAGGCTATGAACTTACTAAGTCTTTGAAAAGTAATCACATTGTTATAAAATAAACGAGTATGTAAAAGAGTTTGTAAACAAGCATGTATCCCCCTCGCGGGTTTATAAAACATTCAAAAGATTGAAAATCTAGGCTATGAACTTCACCTTAACAGTACAGGGGAATCTAATTGAGGGCAAGAGTATATGAAATGAAAGTAACGGCTTCGTCACACAACCTGGGTAATATGTCAAGTCTTAGTTTGATTGGATATGTTTTATGTCATAATGAAATATCATTTTGATTGGATTTATTATGGAAATATTGTATCACTGTTTGGGCCATCATAATTCAGAGGTCATGTAGTAAACGTTTGAGGAGCCATGACACTTTAAATCGTAAATTCAGCAAACTTGTCAAAACGTATACCCAAATGAAACCCCTCACATGAAGATCCCTAGTAACGTGATACATTATAGTTTTAAGTTTCTTCAAAAGCTAGATATTTTTATAATTAATAAAAATATAATATTTTATAAGTTTGCAAAATTGGCAAAATATACCCTTGGATTATAAACTTTTACAAGCTTATAGCTTATTGAAAGGGTTTATGAGTTTAAAAGTACCAAAATGGGTCATTTTGGTTCGAAAAATTAATCCAACGGGTTTAGTCTTTCTAGACTTGATAAAAAGTTTATATAAATGATAAATAAGCTTATAGGAATAGCTTATAACAACAGCTTATGAGATTAGCTTCCGCTGCTATATTTGTCAAAATGGGGGTACTACATTTAAACAATTTAAACCATTTTCTTCTAGCACAAAATCTTTAGTCAAAGAACTATTCTTAAAAGGATGTATTGTTTCTGTTATATGTCATGTTTGCATAGTAGTAATCATACAAAATCTTATAGAATAAAAGAGATGAGCTAGAGAGTATTTTTCATCATTTTCTAAATTTTCATTTCAAAGGAAAAATAGAAATGGGAGGGAGAAGTGAATTACAAAATGTACAGACTTGTATAAATATCCCTCCTAGATGGGTATTTATACTTATTGTTAATCCTATTTT
Source organism: Tanacetum coccineum (assembly GCA_026074375.1). Classification (NCBI taxonomy): domain Eukaryota; kingdom Viridiplantae; phylum Streptophyta; class Magnoliopsida; order Asterales; family Asteraceae; genus Tanacetum; species Tanacetum coccineum. The sequence goes on from BQNB010019090.1 coordinate 11,480, forward strand.
ATTTTCCTAACTTAAGTCAAACCTTGGTCAACTTTACTTAACTTTGACAAAGATAGACTTAATTACATTATAATTACTAATAAAACTATAAAACTAATTAAAACTATACAAAGACAAATTCATATAATAATAAATAATTTTCTTGAACCTAATAATCTTCCTCTAAGGGTTGATTATTACAGACGCTTCGTCATTGATAGAATTGGTCTTCCATTCACAAAAGATTCCCATCTCATTTGATTTTGTCTTCTGAAATGTCTTTTCGCCATGTTTCTCCCCCTTCAGGAGGATCAGCATCCATATGATGTTTTGCATGATATGCAAAAAGTTATTGCTTTTCAAACTTAGCTTTCAAAATTTCCTATATTTTTATATCAGCTGCTTGATCTTGAGGCTTAGACTTCATATTCAGATACAATTGATATTAAAGATCAGCAAATGATTTTCTAGCAGTTGACGAGCTTGTTGTAGGATAAAGATTAAGAGTTGTATTCTGCATGTGCTTTCGAAATAATTCATCAATCATCTTGGGTCCATGAGTGGCAAATTCTGTGGCGATCATCTCTTGTGCATTTATAGGAACTGGAAATCGATGAAACTCTCTCCCATATCATACGACTTCTGATGAACGTAAAATAATTAATTCCATCAACTGGATTCAACAATAGTTGACCTTCTTATTCTGACAAAGATAATACAAGTCTTCGATATCGTTTTTGTTCAGGTACTTGAAGTCAGCTTCAGAAAAACTATTTGGCTTATTATTTTCTCTCATCACAATTATTTGTTCCATGAAGTCCAAACCATGTGGTTGATTAGTAGTGATTCTGACAACTTCTGTAATCCTGTGATTAGATAAATAGTCTTCTGGATTGTCTCTGACTCTTCTTTGATTTTGCTTGTACACACTTTTATGCCATGAATCTTTCCAATGTGTTGATTGAAAACTGTGGGTCTTCATTAAAATTCTTGAATTCTTTACTAACCCAACGGTTTATCTTTTCTTCCAGAAAGAATCAGCTTCTAGAAAATGTTATGCGTGTATCTTGTGGTATGCGAATAATAAACTTCTTCCTTTCGATTTCCCATTTCTTTAGAAAGAATATTCTTTGTTATACAAATAACCTTGTAGGGACATTTGTATTCCTTAGTGGTCCAAAGAAATGAGAGGTCCTTGTACAAGGACGTTCTTATGTCCTCTTGTCTGCTTTGCCCAAAACTATCTGATTCCCATAAAATTTGTACTTGCTCCCAAATATTATGGCAGTACTCTTCAGCATTCTATAACGATTACGTTAACATATCATTCAATGTAGCCCCACATTTTCTCGCACGATCAAAGATAGTTGGAACACGCTTATCAATATTTTGAAATTCCGCAATTAGCTTAGGTGTTTCATCTTTCAGAATCACCTCATCTTCATCAATTACTGTTTCCTCTACCCATGCACCCCATTCATGTTGTTGCTTGGATACATAAGTTGTGGAATCTTTATCTGATTGTTTTGACGAAGAACCCCTTGCAGACTTTGAACTTTTGGAGGTCTTATGTCTTTTCACTCTTTTCTCCCCATCAGGAGGAGCATCATCCTCTTGATGGTCATCATGTCTTTATGAGTGAATATCATCATCCTTGCAAGAAGTATTAGAGGTGGAAGACTTTTCAAATTTACATTTCAATACCTCCCACAATGCTAGATCATTAGCTTGATCTTGAAGACTTCTTTTCATCTTTAAATACAGTTGTTGTTGAAGATCAGCTGATGAAGTTATTTTGGTTGATGTGGTTATGGTAGGATGAACTTGAATAACATTTTTTTATACGTAATTTGACCATGTCGTCTACACATGCCAGAAATACTTCCTGGTAAAGTCTCTGTCTTGTATGAAATAAATCATTTCTTGCGTTTTGTTGTGGAGAATCTTTAGATGTGGTAGCATTTGTTGGTGATACAGCAGCTATCAATTCCTCAGAACCTATTTTATCAGAAGATGAAACATTCCTACGGGATCTAGTTGGTGAGGGAATTGGTGTCTGCTTCTGCTCTTTCCTAATCTCCATACTACCCGTCACATCATCAATAATATCTTTCTCATTAACAACCTCATCCGTTTCTCAACATTATCATCTTTCTTTCCTTTTTCAATCTCTTCATCTTTCTTCTCTTTCTCAATCTCATCATCATCATTATCAACATTTTTTGGATTTTCCTTATAACGCCCGGGCTCTATCTTAGTACCAGAATCATCAAGATCATCATTAAGTACTAAATCAACAAACTCACTCGCATATGACTCTTCATCTTCATCACCTTCAACCATCTTTTCAATCTCCTACTTGTCCAGTTTCTCTTGTACTTTAGCAATATTTTCTTGAGCTTCAGCAGCTAAAGTAGTTTTATGTCATGCGAGACTTATAATGGTTGCTTTTGCCACTTCGTCTCTCTCTCTATCATCACCTGGAGGTGAAATTGGAGTTGTACTTTGTCTCTTCTTTTTGATGGTCATATTTTGTGATATCCTTGGTGAGCTTGATTCTCTAGCAATTTGCTTCCTCTTCTTCCCCTGAGGACTAGCAGTAAGGGTAGGTGTCCTATGGGCTCTAGGTGTAGACCTATGCATTCCTTGGGTAGAAACAACTGGTTACGGTTTATTCATTGGAACATCTACATTCATAAACACCATCTTATACTCCTTAAAGTCACCAGTGGCATGTATCTCCTCAGTCAGAAGCGCATCTGGAATCAACATCCCTTGAAAAGCACATTCCTAGTAGTATACACACTAACCAATTGAGTATCATCCTTGATAGAATGATAGTCCTCATCAATCATTTGAGGAATGTTTGGGAATTTCTTCATTAAATCATCAATAATAAGCTTGATGAATCGAGGATACTGGATGGCTTCCTTCTTCTGATTCACATTGTTCATGAAATCCTACCATAGAAAGGCAGCATAATCAACATTTGTTTGGTTGATCAAAGCATGAAACAATTGAAGAATGTTGATCTTTGTTTGGTCGTGTTCAGATGTTCTTGTTGTTAAGCAGCGGTTGAACACCTTGAACATTGTTTGCCATAGTTGAGCTAAATTCTTCGTATAGATGGCACTAACTTTATCAACTACTCCTTGATAGCCAACCTTGTTCATGAAGGATTCAATTATTTCAATGGTGACAGGCGTAACAAATAGATTGTCTAGTGTTTCCACTGGTAAATGAAGAATAGAGCAAAACATATCCACCGTATAAGTAATTTCATGAGTATCCAGCTTAAATATGATAGTATCCTTGATGTTAGGTACTTTGTGAACTGTCTGCCAAAATTGTTGTAAATATACGGCTGGAACATCGGCAGTAGAAGTTAAAGCATAGCTGAGTGGACGATCAAGTAAGATTTGCCCAACGATCTTGCATTCAGGAGAGCATGGAATACTCTATAGCACTGTATAATTGTTGCATCTCCTAATAGTGTGATATCTTGGGACAAGTTGATCAGCTGGAATTACTTGTTGAGCCATGGGGAATACTATATAATGACATGAAGTGATTAGTGAAATGATATAAAGTTTGTAATTTTTCATATTTAAAACATTTTTGTCTCTTTCCACTCTGTCTGTTTTTATATGCTCTGGCAATTCTTTTTGAGCATATTCTGATCATTTTCTTTCTCATATGCCAATTCTTGCTTTTTTCGGGCACATACCATACGCTTTATTCGTCTTTTTCTTTTAATATCATTTTGTATGCTCTGGCATTTCTTTTTCGAGCATACTTTGATTTGCTTTTTCGCATATGGATTTTATCTCTCTTTCTATTTTGAGTTTCCTCACCAAAAAGCATTTGTGAAATGATACTCTTTCAAGAATAATAAAGATATACTCTGATTTTAAAAATACCAATTTGGCAAAAACACAAGTTTATGACAACCATTTTAATAAATCCAAGAGTATAACTTTATATTCTCATAAAAAACTTGTTTTAGTAAAAGAGTACCACTTTTTGACACAAAAACATAGCTTTTGGATAGAAATTGAGATGACTTTTCCAAATTCACAAGTTTTCCAAAAATGTATGAAAACTATGATTATACAACCAATCTAATGAAACATAAATTGGATGGTCACTAAGCCACTCACTCCTCATTCTGTTGAATGCAGAAAATGGTCAAAACCGGACATGACTTAGACCATTTACCCAATTATGTACAATAGATAGTCATAAATGACCTTTTGAATGGTCTTTTGAAACAATCTTTTTAAAACTTTGAACTTTGCCTTTTGATGAAGCATGAGAAACTTATGATCACAGATAGTTGAAGCTCCACTTTGTATTTTTTTCATTTTGAATCATTGATCACTTGAATGAAAAATAGAGTTATACAAAAACATATACTTATAAATGATATCTGGATGGTTAGTAGATTGCTCAATCCTCATCGTGTTAAGTTTAGGAAACGGTAAAAACCGGACACAAACTTCACCATTTGATCCATTTATCAATATAAAGATATGATTTTATAACAACATTTATCATTTGTTTTCGTAAGATGTCATTTCATTTAACTATTAAGCCCATTTAAATATCCGTAAAAAGTTAGTCCATTACGAAACCCAAATATGAAGCCATTTTTCCTTACAAAACTCAAATATTAAGCCTAAAATATCATTTACAAAACCAACCCATTTGGCCTATTACTGTTTATGAAAGAAATTGATTAGCCCATACGGAACCGAAACTTGAGACATTACTTTCGTAATCATAATTATCCTCTTTGAAAAATGATAAGCTGAATATTTTTGACTTATTTTTCAGCTTATTTATCATCTTATTAACAGTTTAAGCTTGATTTTTTTTATTAAAAAAGCAATTTCTCAAAGTTACGAAACCTATCAATCATTACAAAACCTAATGATCTTAGTCCACAAATGATATTTTCAGTGATCACGTCATTCCCATCATGTTGTAAGACATATATTAACGTTTTGCCTCAATCAATTTCAAGTTTCAATCACTTTGTCATTTTACGAAACCCTAGATCTATACGAAACCTATTTTATCAATCATTAACGACAATTAATCACAAATAAAACAAATAGGTCATGATTTCTTACGTTTTCTATCATAAATAATCAACAAAACGATCTGGATCGTGTTTTATTCGTTACAAAAGCTTAGAGAATTTACGAAACCATTTTGATTATTTTAGGAAAGTGATAAGGTTGCGTATGAAACTGTTTCTTTTATACTTTCGAAAATGACTTTCTAATTTTGGCATTTTAGTCCCTAGAGTTACATACGTAAGCTTTTTTATCCCTATGAAAGTTGTCTTTTTGAACTTTTCATTTCAGACCCTCAAGTTTCTTTCGTAAACCATTATCAACCCATACGAAAGTTAATTTCTCATTTTTTGTACTAAAAAAAATTCACCACTCCCCCTTGGAGTTAGATCACTTTTTAACATCAAACCTTTCGAATTATTTTACAGTTAAGTTCTCATGTTTGTCTTAAAGAAAAATTTATAACTCCCCTCGAACAATTATGCTCTTTTGAAATTTCTTTCTTTTTGATAAAAAATTTGTTCCAAACAAAGTTATTTTCTGATGATGATTTGACTGAAAAATTTATAACTCTCCCTCAATAAGTTATCTAATTAAAGAACTTATCGAAAGATAGATAATTTTGCAGTTTTGAACATTCTTGAGAAGATTTTTGAAAATCAAGAATTTCATAACTCCTCAAATAAATGTCTAATTAAAAAACTTATTCAAGAGATTGTTACTTACAATTTTGCATACTTAAATTTTTCAAAATTGATGATTTTTGAAAGATGTTTTTGAAAAAAATCCTTTGTATGTAAATGGATTTTGATTACAAACAACATATTTTAGCAGTGAAAGATCATTGTATGAATGATTTACTCCCGCTCAGTTCATGATACATTAATTTTGCATTTAAAAAACCTCTTTTTAGAAATACAATATCATGAAACTGATAAAAACGGAGAAGAAATGTGTTTGTATCTTTAGGTTAAAATTTTCAAAATATATATTTTTATTTTTTTAAGTTAAAAAAATATTTTTTTAATGTTTTGTTTTTTTTTGAATTTTTTTTTGTTTTTCGTTTTTTAAAGAAAATAAAATAAAATAAAAAAATTTGTTTTTTAAAATTTTTAATTTTTGTTCATGAAATTTATTTACAAAATGTTTTGAAATTTTTTATTTTGTTTTTGAAAATTTTCAATTTTGTATTTTGTTTTTGAAAAATATTTACAATTTGTTTTGATGTATGATCTTGCATTCAAGAAGATACCTTTGCCAGACGTTCCAACTGAGTTGGAGTCATACATCGCATACCAATCATGTGAACTAAATACTCAAACCTTTCTTTTAGAAGGCCTTTTGTAAAAAGATCAGCAAGTTGGTATTCCGTTCCAACAAAGTAAATTTCAACGGTACCTTTTTCAACATGCTCCTTGATAAAGTGATAACGGATGTTAATGTATTTTGTACGTGAATGTTGTACCGCATTGTAAGATATGGCAATTGCACTTTTTGAGTCACAATACATTGGAATCTTGTTGTAACGAAATCCTTAATCTAGCAGTTGCGTCCTCATCCAAATGACTTGAGCACATCATGCAGATAAAGATACATACTCAGCTTTCGCAGTTAACATTGCTATACAATCTTGCTTTTTCGATGACCAACTGACTAGCTTATCTCCCAGAAATTGAATGCCTCTAGATGTGCTTTTGCAATCATCATTACGCCCTGCATGGTCTGCGTCTGAATATGCAATTAGCTCAAACCCAGGATCCTTCAAGTATCATAGACCCATGTTAATGGTTTGCCTTAGATATCAAAAGATCCTTTTAATCTCTTTGAGGTGTTTTACAATTGGGCGTGCTTGGTAACGCGCACATACAAATGTTGCAATGGCAATGTCTGGTCGACTAGCAGTGAGATACATAAGTCCCCCAATCATACTACGATATTTAGTTTGATCAACTTGGGTACCCTGTAAATCTGCATCTAGTTTGGTAGTAGTCATTGGTGTGCTAATGGTATCACATTTTCCATCCCATCTTTTTTTAAGAATATCTATAGTATGTTGTGATTGACATATAAAGATTTCTTGAGGTGATTGATGAACCTAAAGTCTAAGAAAGAACTTCATTTCACTGATCATTGACATTTCAAAATTATCTTTAATTAGTTTTGCAATTCTTGTTGAATAAACTGGTTTTGTTGACTATGTCATCCCCGTGTCTTCTTGTAAACAATGTCGGATCGACAATACCTTTTGTGAAATGGTGTTCGATTAAGAATGAGGAAAGCTTGTCATACCAGGCTCTAGGGGCTTGTTTGAGACCGTATAGAGCTTTCTTAAGACGATATACATGATTAGGAAAGTCTGGATCTACAAATCCATCCGGCTGACTGATGTGTTGTCGTGTAGGGTCAATTATTTGATTATCAAGTTTTAATTTATAATTTAGCCGAACCTAAAACAACACTTTGACGAAGAGTGTGTACCGGGTCAAGATGGAGTTCGGGGTAAGTAGGGTGTCAAACACTAAGAATGAAACATTAATCCTATATTCTATTAGTATTTAATTAGTCTATTTACTGGTTAAACCTGTGCTATGTACGTTGTCTAATGATATGGGGGTTTTCAGCCTGAGAGACTGGCATAGGTTGGTGGAAAAACAACATATCAATCAATACACATTTAAACACAAAGAAGAAATCCAAAAGATAGAAAAAGCGGTTGGTACAAGCCAACATGATAGATAACTTGTATTAGCATTTAATCCGGTTCAATGCTGGTTTGTTTTTTTTAGTGCAATTGATTTTACTTATCTCGAAGCGGCATTTCATTCTTAAGACTTAGTGGGTCATCTCTAAGACCCTAGGACATAATTAATCTTGTCATAATGTAACTCGTCCGCATAAAGCATCCTTTAGTTTAATTATAATCTATCTTAGGGAATTAAAGCAGTGGTGATCATGTTAAAACCCTAGCCCAACGGGACTTTACCCACTTATTGTTTGACGGTGTTTTATATACTGGTAGTCCACTATTCAAAACATTATCAGTTAATTAAGAGCATGATTGCTGAAACATAAGGGGTCACCTACCGGTCTAACTAAGCTCATAATTCAAATACAAAGACAGAACGTTATTTGTGATTCCTATAGTCTTAGTAATATTAAAGCACGATATAGAGAGCCTATTCCAGTATCTAGGATTATTTTTAGGTATCATAGACCCAGTTGATGATAGGTGCTATTAAACACATAAACAAGTATGAGGTGATAAACATAATTAAACAATCAACGATTAATTAAGAAATCGATTTTAAAACAAACCAAACAGTAAACTTTCATTAAGATGGCTAATGACCGAGGGTATTAGCCACACCATTGTTAATTATACAAGCGTAATCCCCCAAAAATGAAAATGAAACGATTAAAAGAGTAAAAAAATTACCACGATGTCTTCTATGGATTGTGATCAATGCTTGACCTTTTATGCTGAACTTCTTCCTTTAAAATTCGTCTTTAGGGTATGGGTATAAGGAATTAATATTGCACAATGAAAACTCGTTTTTGAGTTTCTATTTTATTAATGTGCTGAAAAAAGACTCGATACGCACGTATCTGCAGGTCGATTCTACGGCGTATTGGGTTAACATTCCTTGGTGTGCGCGCTAGTTCATAATAAATCTTTCGATATCATTCCTAAATTACTTGATTACTGTATCTTCAAATAGTTATCGTCATGGATACGGCGTATGCAGACAGAAAGGATACGCCGTATTGGGAATTGGTCAAACGCGTTTTCTTGTGAAGTCTTGGCGCTGATAGCGTATCTCATTTAGGTTGGATCGGGTATTGGTGAAATTTTAGGAAATCTTCAATATCATTGTTTAGCTCCAATTATGCGCCTTTTAGCTTGTCTTCACAAAACACTCTCTGAATTATTGCATTTATCAACTTTAAAGCATTAGTAAAATAATGCCAATTAATTATATAAAAAGTGGGCAAACAGATGGAATTAATAGTATAATAAAGTGACATTATTTTGATGGTCATCACTGACGATCAAAAATTCCTCTTTCAATGGATCGTTCAGAAATGCCGTTTTAACGTCCATTTGGTATATAGGAAAGTTATTGTGAGCCACATATGCCATAAAGATTCTGACAGCTTCAAGTCTTGCAACTGGTGCAAACGATTCTTTAAAATCGATGCCCTCCTCTTAACCATATCCTTTGGAAACTAAACGAGACTTGTTCCGACTAACCATGTATTTAGCATCAGTCTTGTTTTTCTAAATCCATTTGACTGCGATTATGTTTTTGCCAATAGGACATTTGATAAGTTCCCAAACATCAAGGCATTTGAACTGGTTAAGCTCATCTTGCATGGATTTAATCCAGCTAGCATCAAGCATAACTTCCTTGATATTTTTTGGTTCAATTATACTCACTGTTAATGTGTACATACAAACTTCAGCATCGGTATGAAGTTGATTTCTTGTCATTACTGGTTTTGAGGGATCACTAATCACTTATTCAATTGGATGATCTTAGTCCACTTATCAGTAGAGCGATGTTTTTGGTGAAACTCGTGCATATTTGATGGATCCTGAAATGTTGAAGATGACTCAGCTTCTTCAAACATAGGAGTTTAAGGTGCATTGTAGAACACATTTCCATCAAATTTTGCAACGTCTTCTTGAACTAATTCATTGGCATTTTCATTCAAGACTGGAGAGTTTGGGTTATTGGTAACTTGTTCTGCTGACGAGATACTATTTGAGGAGCTTCATATTCTTCAACGACAATTGACGATGATGAAGAAGTGTTTTCATTATCAAGAGTATTTGCAGCGGAGTTATCTGACACTTCTTGTGAACTCGTCGCATAGTATTCTTCATACAGAGGACCAAAAAAATTATCCAAGTCTGTTTTTGAAGGTACAAATTATGAATCTTCCAATGAATCTTAAAAATTCGTGTAGTTTGTTCCGGATTCTAAATTGTTGCATTCAGAAGCCATTGTTGTGAGTTCATCAAACTTGACATGGACCGTTTCCATTATCTTTTTGGTTCGGCGGTCATAGATACAAAATCCTCTTGATGACTCTGAATAACCAATAAAGATACCAATGTCAGCCTTCAGTTTCATTTTCCCAAGATCATTTGTTGGATAACAAAGAGATCCAAACACATGAAAGTATTGAATATTGGGTTTTCTTCCCCGAATCAGCTCAAAAGGAGTCTTATTGTACCGTGTGTGTACAATAGAGCGATTCTGAGTAAACAAGTAGTAGCAATAGCTTCGGCCTAAAGAAATTCTGGAGATTTGGAAAAGATAAGCATTGTCCGAGCAGCCTCGACTAGTGTTCGATTTCGTCGTTCAACAACACCATTTTGTTAAGGCGTACGAGCAATTAAAGTTTTAGGAACGCTGCCTAACTTTGCATAAAATGGCCGTAATTTCTCATTTTTGAATTCGGTTCCATTATCAGTTCGAATCGTTAGAATTTGAGCCTTTAGATTCCTTTGAACTTGATTAATGAAATCGATGATCATATCTGGAGCCGCATCTTTTGTGCGAAGAAAATATACCCAGGTGTACCAAGAATAATCATCAACGATCACTAGAATATATTTCTTACCGTTTATACTTGTGACCCTCATTAGCCTACACAAATCCATATAAAGTAGTTTGAGTTTGTATTCTGTGCTTGGAACCAATTTTGATGGAAGTGAAGCTTTCTTGCTTTTACCGTGTTCATAGGCTGAACATATGTGATCTTTGTTATACTTAAAATTCGGAAGCCCATCAACTAGATCTTTTGACGTGAGTTGGTTAATGGTACTAAAATTCAAATGAGAAAGCCTAAGGTTCCATAACCAACATTTTGTTGATGTGGCTCTGGATATTAAGCATACTGGAGAAGAAGCCGCTATCTCAGAAATAGAAATAGTGTAAAGATTTGAATCACGAGAACCGGTAAGCAAATCATCACCCTTCAAATTCCGAACATAATACGTGTTTGAACAAAAGGCTACTTCTAATCTCCATCATAAAATTGTCCGATCAAAAATGAGTTGTGTCCGAGGCCTTCAACATAATATACGTGACATATCGTTAGATTGCCTTGAACATAATCTCCATATCCAGTGATTGCAGCGAAATGATCATTCCCGAAGCAGAATGTTCCTATGAATTTCTCAACGAAATTTCTTAGCAGTTGAAGATTGCCAGTCATATGCTTTGAGCACCAGCTATCAACAATCCAAAGGACGAGTTGGATCACCTTCATCACATGAAACAAATTCAGATGGAAGAGTGGACAGTTTGGCTACCCATTTCTGAGTGGTAATCGGTGTGTTAGATGTAGAACAAAAACAGATGTGACTCTGTGTTTCACTAGGAAGTGATTGAGCAGTTTTGCTCTTAGGTGTCCAATTAAAAATTTGTGGGTATTCAAACCATTTTTGCTACTTTCTACTTGTTGCAATTTTGTTTTTCATGTAATTACTAAGTGTCATGCTTTGACTAGAATCATGAGATAGTGGTGACGCACTAGAGATCTTATTTGTTGCTGTTGAGGTTTTAGAAACGCTTAATCTAGATTTTGCAACTACAGAAGTATCCCCTAAAGTCCTAGATTTCGCTACTATAGGGGTAGTGAATAAGGATCTTTTTACACTCGAACTCCTATACAAAGCATAACGAGCAACAAATTTATCATGAGAAAGTAAAAATACATCTTTACCATAAGAAACACAAACAATATTATAACCATCATTAACAACATTTACAGTCTTGGTACTTAATACACTTGCGTTTGATTGATATACATTCAAATGCATTGTTTCACGCTTATTAGAATCTATACTAGCACTACGTGACATCTTCCAAAGATATGTAGTTGAACTCTTAGCATTAGTGTTCTTCAAGACTCTATTCTTTGATTTAGTGTCCTTAGACTTTGGTCATCTAACACTATTAGAACTTTCTAAACTTGTGGAATTAGAAACATTTATGTTAGTTTTAGAATCCGGTGTCTGTGCCTCTATTTTTATGATTCTATACAATCCTCTTGCAAGTATATTCTCATTTTGTGTTCGACTTTGCTCATTTTTAGGTGTAGGAAGTGAAGTGACTGGTTTTGACCTATCTGCATTGACCTAGAGTTTGACACTTTCTTAGCCTTAACTTCTATGTTTTTAGGCAATGGTGTTACACAAAGAAGTATTCCTGAGGTCTCATATTTGTCAAACTTAGTATTCACATTCTTTCCCTTATCAACAGTTTTAAGCTTATTCTTGAGTTCAGATATTATTATCAAAAGATCTTGATTCTGAGCACACACATCAGCATAAGCATATGTCTTTTGATTAACATGTTCAATAAACTCATCAAGCTCTTTTTTATGTTGAGTCTGTGTTGCTTTTATTGAATTAAAAAGCTTTTGATATTTTCTCTTTCTTTAACAACAAAATCCACTTGAGTTTTTAGCAACACGTTCTCATCATTTATTGTTGACAATTTTGACTTCCAAGAGACGTCACAAGCCATTTTCTCTTTTTGATGTTGTAATTTGAGTTCAAAATCAATACTTTGAGCTTGGATTGCTTAAAATCATTTTCAATAATTTTGATCCACTTGAGTAAATTGGCTTGGATATCTTTGGAGTCACTTGAACTTTTCTCGAGTTCTTTAACAACTCATTTTTCTGTTTTTCAACAGAAA
>BQNB010019090.1:36520-67306 GCA_026074375.1 Tanacetum coccineum
ACCAAAATCCTACTTGTAGCTGTTTTACACAGCCAAACGCACCCTTGTGGCTTGTTTATAAACCCAAACGCACTCGGATGGGTTGTATTAAAAACCCACGCACCCTTTTTGGTGCCTGAGAAAAACCAACGCACCCTTTGGTGCTATAAGATCAACCAGACGCACCCTTTTGGGTGTTTATAACAACCAAACGCGCCTATGTTGGTGGTCTGTGGTGGGGTGTGCGGAGGTGGTGGTGGTTCGGAGATGGTGATGGAGGAGGAGACGAAGTAGTGGCAGCAGTGGGGTGGCAATGATGGTGTGGATCTGGTGGCTGTCGTGGGTGGAGTGGTGGGATGATGATGAGGGTGGCGGTGTGGTGTTTGGTGATGATGGTGGTTACTGATGAGATGGTGAGGGTGGTGACGTGTAATGATGATGGACGAGGGTTGATGCGGTGTGGATGGTGGCGGCAGCGGCGAAGATGGTGGTGATGTTGTTGATGTTGGTCTCGGTTGGATGGTGGTCGGGGTGGCAGCGGCTGTGGCCGGAAATGCCAGAGACAGCGCCGGAAACTTGCCGAAAAGAGAGAAAGGAGATGGAAGGGTGGCTAGGTGTTATAAAAAAAATGATATGAAACCCTAATTGGTATCTATATATACTTGAAACTTATAAAATAAAGTGGCAAGTGTAGCAAAGTATAGGGTGGATTTTGTAAATATTTCCCCCAAGGACTGAAGTTGTAACTTTTGGGGAAACTTTTGTAAAATATTGGTTCGGGCCTCGTTTTGGTAAGTTAACGATTGATTTAAATTACGAAAATTGCGCCATTGTTTTCCAATAGTTTTTCCCATAAAAATGAGTATTTACATGACTTATTTTATAAATGTTTTTTAAAAACTTATTTAAAAATCATTATTATTTATTTGGTACCATTGGGTGTCGCGGGTAAGCTTTGTCCGTAAAATAAAACTTTAATTTGAACATTCGCGTTTTTAAATAAACGCTTTTGAATAAAATATTAAATAATTTATTAAATATTTTTATTTAATAAAAAGTGATAATTAAATATAAATTTAATTATTTTTGTGTCGGTACGCGTTGTATTCAAAATTTTTGCTGAGGTTATTCCATTTTAGTCATTCTGCTTGGTTTTCGTGTTCAGGTTTAAACTGAAAAAGTTGTCCGGAATGTCGTTTTACATCAAATTGCTTTAGAGTTCGAGCTCAGTGAAAACGTAATTAGAGGTCGTGTTTGATAGGTAAATAGGATTACATATATCTTCTCGTTTTCAAGTCAAATAAGTTTGAAAAATAAATTTGTAAATGAGAGATAATAATAATAAATATGATTTATTATTTAAATATGTTTCAAATTTGCCGGCTACGCAGTAAATCGTTTTATGTGACGTAAAGGTCAAAAAGTCAACAATTTCAAGTCGGAACCTAATAGTCAAAGGATAACAATAGTAATTTAAAATTCGAAATATTCGGGTTGTGACATACATAATCTAAGCAAACACTAATAAACTACTCACTCATAATGAGTGATTCAATCAAACAAGTAAAGAAAATAAGACAAGACATAATCATAAATCAATAGTCAAGAATTAACTGTTGGTTTACATTGATGTTTGTGGGAATCAAGATGTTATTCTCCTCTCCAAGTTCTCCAAAAAGCCCCAAGAATCTCCAATGGTATGATATGAGTCGTCACTTGGTGTTGGATGGAAGAGAATGTCCAAATGCCCTGAAATTCGAGCATATATACTTCTGATCCAGGTACCATATGGTCGTATGGTTTAGAGTATATGTTTCGTATGGTGTAATCTTCTACCAAATTCTTCCAACTTGGTGCATACAGCCGTTTATATTGTAGAAGCATACGGCCATATGGTCTACTTAGCATAAATGTACTTGAAAATCTTCAATATCTTCCATCTTTGATCCGCAATGCCATCCATCTCCAATCCGCTCCATCCGCATTCAAATAAACATAATAACTTACCTAAAAAACTTTACAACATTTAAGCACAAATCTAGCAAACAAGAACTTTTTAGCACCTAAATTTGGGTTATTGCCTTGTAAAATAAGGACGTTTTATCGATATCACTACCAACATTGGGTGACATCAAAAAAATTTGCTACATCAAAACAATTCAAACCCTCCACTTTCATACTAAACGAGGTGGAACAATCGAACATTTCGAGCCTAATAAAATTCCCCAACGAAAACTTCACAACAATTTGAAAAGTTAGGAAGAAATCATTCGATAAAATGTCATAAGTCTAGAAGGAATCGGCATGTTGTGCTCACACTCTATATTGCATCCTTACCAAACAACCATACAATCTCACCTATTACATTGCTCAACGGATTGGAAAGCGTAAAGAATCTATTTGAAAAAACTAATCCTTATGGCTATGGATGTTAACTCGTCTCTTTCTTTTAGTCATGACTGTTTATCCACATCTTGAGGGTCCTCAATACCGATCGTTTAATCTTGTAATGGCACCATTAGGTGGACCACATATAAGGAGGCCATTAAGCGATAAGTGTTATGAAGGATCATCATCTCATTTTGACTTGATGATGAGGAAAATAATTATGGATAACTAATGATTGAGAAGGTGATGAAGGAAAGTGAGTGCGTCGAGAGCGTTGGTTTATACTATCTTGGGGGATTTAACTTTAAGTTGTAGATATTCTTATGCTTCGTTGTCAGATGTTTGTATTTTAAAGGGTTTGCTACTAGGATGTTAGTTTTATGCTTCAATTTGCCTCGTTTGAGTCATTCCATTTGTTTACAGTAGGTTCTTATACATATTAGATCCTTGATTTATTGTTCATTATAGTGTTTATTAGTTCCTTTGGGTATATTTGGGACTATTTTATGGGGTCTTTTGAGTTGTGCAAAACCTTTTGTTAAATGGTTCTGTCACTACGGACTCACGGATCAGTCTTAAGAAGGATGGATCACCTTCTTATGGGATCCGTCGGAAACGTGGGATTGATACATCTCAAATCTGTAATGATTTTGATTTACCATGTTGGCATGAATTTATTTTGACTTTTTGAGATGTTTCTTAGCACAATCTTAATCAATTTGATTTTAGTTTTCTTTTAATGGAAGAATATTTTTTATTTTTCATGCTTATTGCTATTAATAACGCACTTTATTTTTTCATACCATTTCACTTGTAACTTTTACCACTACATTTCACCACCACTACTTCAAAACTAAGTCCCTAAAACCACCACACCATGACTAAAGCTTCCAAAGCTTCTCGTGCTTCAACCACCACTCGATTCACCCGAAGGACTGCTCGTATTAGCGTCCGATATTGCATCTACTTTAACTTAGGATCATCTAGGGTTTCATCAACCTACTAGGAACACCACTAATTCTCCACACAATGTGTCTACTAAATCTTGGTAACTACAATTTTCACCCACAAGAGTCGACCAAGCACTCCACATCCCACCACCACCAACAAGATACGCATTAACCTAACCTACCACAAAAGCAACCACACCACCACCGGCTCCATCATAACCACCTAGAGAACTACCACCACTTTCCACCAACATTTAGCCTCTAGAGCTTATTTTCTACACTTCACCCACTTCTTCACATCCATCCATGGATGATTTAGAAGACTTGCCACCTAGGACTTCACATCCACTACCACCACCACTAACTTTTGAGTCTATTGAGTGTGTTGCTCTATAACCTCCGCGTTTCAAGCTTTGTGTCATTTTCAAATAGATTTGGAGCCACCACACCATTATTGCCCACGAACAACAAACTTTATACCCTTGACCAATCTCTTTGGGATCATTGAACCACCACCCATTCCCGCTTACCGCCCATGGAGCATTGGAATGTATGTTGTCAAGCACTCAAGTTCTCATACGAAGTCGTAAATGAGATGCCTTTATCCTAAAGCAACATTTGTTCGCTTTAAAAATGTGAAGATTATACGAATACATTTCTAGTTTAAATATGCAAGACTCGCAGGGACTCTTACGTAAGTCTAGTTATGTTAGTTTTAGAGAGTCAAGGCTTTTTAATTCCCCCTCCATTACTTCCATGGAGGCGGTGAGGGATAATATGTATGTGTGTGTGTGTTGTTTCTCTCTCTAAAAAAACACACACATCTTTTCTTTTCACTTTCTCTCTCAATAAAATGGCTAAACATTATTTCTATCCTCCCCGACCTCTAGTTCGACCCAAGTTAGTGAATTTTATATGTTAGCAATTGGCATCAAAGCTAACCAGGGGTTTTTTGTGTTTGTGGTTTTCTTATTATGGTGTGTTTGTGTTTTTTGTGCTATTCGAGAGCTTATTTATAAGCTATAAGCCCAGGCTGTTTTGTTTTTCTTATTTCATCAATAAGTTTTAATCTTTCTTTCTTAAAACGTTTGTAACTTATCGTTGAATAGTTTTTGTGGCTTATTTGAATGATAATGGCTTATTTGATCTTTTCATGGCTTTTATTTCACGTGAATTATTTCGAGTATAAGAATTCAAAAAACTTGCTTAATATGGTTTAGACTTTCAAAAGCTTGTGTTTTTCTTACTTGTAAACGTGTGTTAAATCTTATTTTTAAAAAAGATCAAAACTTGATGTTTGAAAATCATGTTTTGAATATATTTTGTGCTTATTTCGCGGTTTAAGATGGAAAACAAGGACAATTTTTTACGTACCAGACGGTTTACATAAAGCATAGTACTAGCGTGTTTTAAGGTGTTGAAAGTTGTCACGCGGAATAACACGTTAGCTGTTTTCTTCTAGCGTTAGTGTTACATAAGCGGTTTATCATGTATTACCAGGGGTTATCTACAGGTTTACGATGGTCTACATATCGCGGTTTATCAGTATTACCAGGCGGTTTAAGTTATGAGTTTCCACGCGGTTTATGGATTTTCAAGCGATTCAGGAGTTTATGCTCGCGGGTTTATCAGGGATTGTACGCGGTTTATAATAGGTGGTTTACAGGTTTATCACGCGGTTTAGCAAGGTGACAGGCGGTTTATCAGGTTTATACTTGCGGTTTAGCTCTAGCGATTTAGGGCTCGCAGTTTGAGGGACTTGCTAGCGGTTTAAGTTTGTAAAGTAGTGGATTAACAACATTCGAGTGGTTTAAAAGGTATTTCGATCTCAACGAAAGAGCGACACTCGGTATTTACTGAGTTACACCTAATCAGGTTACTAGGGTTTAGTATGAATGCATGAAACAAGCCCTAGACCCATTTTACCCTTTATACCCTCATGATCAAAAGCCTTTGCACCGGAAGTCCCTTAGTCAACCGTTAACCCTTAAAAGTTAGACATATTTCATCGTTATCCTTGTTTTCCCATATGTACTACGACCAAGGTTAATTGACAATGTTTACACTCTAAATGTCAATTCATTCAATGGGGTGTAAATAGTTAACGACATCAAACACAACACCAAAGCAAACACAATACTTAACGCTTAAACTATCCTATATAAGATTCACTCAAATGACAAACAACTAATGATTTGGATAATGTCAAGTGATTATGGAGTTGATTTGGTATTTCTTATTTATGATTGAAGTGGGATTTCACGAAGGCGTCTACTTATTTCATCATCGAGACTTCCCTCTACTTTATACCTATTTTCTTTAACCCCTCTATCGATTGATGACTTGCTGAGACATTGAGCTATGATGAGACTTGGATATTATCTATTTTCCAATAGTCAAGTTGGTTGGTTGAAGACCTGCATAACTGTCACTTAAAGGAGATATGTTGTAGTACTCAGTGTCACACACAGATGCAGATGTAGATAGTTTCAAGAGGTGGTGTATTCTTATACTTTGTGTTATGTTAGGGTACATAGAGATTTACTTCTGAAGAAAAGATTTTCAAGACATGCAAGTATGATGGGTTCGTAATCTAGTTCATACATATTCAATTTTTCATAAATTAAACCAAAGAGGCTTCAGGTTGGTTCCAGATCTGAAAACTCACTCATCCCTTACCACAACTCCCAATCCTTCAATTCCTCAAACAAATAACACAAAATACCAATAATTCCCAATAACCTACCAAAAAATTAAACCAATTTTTCCTCAATAACTCAACCCCACATCTAACACTTCCAACCCACTAAACCCCCTTCCCTCACCCTCTCAAACCACATAACTAACATCACTACACTCTCTACCCCTTAAAACATACACAACCACACTTTTATCTACCACAACACCTATAAATAATAACAAAAACCAACCCCCCCCCCCCAAAACAACCACAAAAACCCCACCCCCTAAAAACAAAACAACTACACACACCCCACACAAACACACCACTCACACTCCCCAAACCCCCCACAACCCACCCCACCCCCCCCCCAACCACCCAACAAACAAAAACCACCCCACAACACTTCCCAATCCAAACCCCCCACACACCCCCCACTCCCAAACCTAACCATATCACACTCCAAAAACCCAATTCTACCCAACCCCCCCCCCACACCAAAACCACAAAACCTTCACCCACAACCCCTACTCTTCCCAAACTCAACAACCCCCCCTAACACCCTACCCCCCCACACCCCCCCCACCCAACCAACCTCTCCAAACCATACCCTTCATTCCTAAATAACCAAACTACCCACAACAAAACCCCCCTCCCCCATCCAAAAATATAACCAATAACCACCCCATAACCACATACATCCCTTCAACACCAACCCCCCAACCCACATCATACCAATTCCACACAAACAACCTCCTACACACAACCAACCACACCCACAACCCCCCTACTCTCCTAACCCACCACATCCCAAACACCCACATCCACATATATAGCCCCATCTACCACCCCCACAACCCAAACCTATTCCATAACACCCTTACAACCCCCACACCACCCCATCCTCCCATTCACACTCAAAACCCTACACAACCACCTCACAAATTTTCTACTCAATACAACACTCTCATATTTTAAACACATACCCACTAAAACAATACTATTTTATACACTAATCATAAAACTAATATCCACCTATACCAACCCAACCCAACAAACAAACATACAAAACCAAACAACACCCCTACACACTTTAACATACACCCTAAACATACTTATAAATACATAATCTATAAATACAAAATCAATTAAAATCTATAATAATTTTTGATTTCTAATTATTGTAGTATTATGACGTAACTAGTACTACACATTGAAACTGTGAATTGACATTTGAGTGATAATCATAGATCACGTTAATTGTCCTTAAGAACATATGGGAAAACGAGTAACGATGACATATTCCTCAACCCTTTTAAGGGGTAAACTATGACTTTTTCAGGGACTTTGGTGAAACGGCTTTGATCAAGTAATGTATAAAAGGGGTAAACTGGGTCTAGGGTTGATTCATGCCATTCCTACTAAATCCCTAGTAACATGTTAAGGGAACTCAGTTTAATACCAAGTGTAGCTCGTTCTTGAAGATCGAATACCTTTTAAACCACTCGAATGTTGTTAATCCACTACTTTACAAACTATAAACGCTAGCAAGTACTCAACTGCGAGCCTAAATCGTAGGCTAAACCGCGAGTATAAACCTGATAAACGCTTCACCTTGATAAACCGCGTGATAAACATGTAAAACATCCTATTAAAACCCACGTACAATCCCGTGATAAACCGCGAAGCATAATCCTGAAATCGCTTGAAAAATCCTTAAACCGCGTGGAAACCATAACTTAAACCGCCTGGTAAAACTTGATAAACCGCGAGATGTAGACCACGTAAACCTGTAGTAAACCGCCTGGTAATACCTGATAAACCGCTTATGGTAACCCTAAACCGCTAGAGATAAACTGCCTAACGTGTTATTGGCGTGTACTTTTCAAACACACTGTAAAA
Source organism: Tanacetum coccineum (assembly GCA_026074375.1). Lineage (NCBI taxonomy): Eukaryota > Viridiplantae > Streptophyta > Magnoliopsida > Asterales > Asteraceae > Tanacetum > Tanacetum coccineum. The sequence goes on from BQNB010019090.1 coordinate 44,420, forward strand.
AACCGCTAGTACTATGCTTTATGTAAACCGTCTGGTACGTAAAAAATTGTCCTTGTTTTCCATCTTAAACCGCGAAATAAGCACAAAATATATTCAAAACATGATTTTCAAACATCAAGTTTTGATCTTTTTTAAAAATAAGATTTAACACACGTTTACAAGTAAGAAAAACACAAGCTTTTGAAAGTCTAAACCATATTAAGCAAGTTTTTTGTGTTCTTATACTCGAAATAAGTCACACGTGAGAATAAGCCACGAAAAGATCAAATAAGCCATTATCATTCAAATAAGCCACAAAAACTATTCAACGATAAGTTACAAACGTTTTAAGAAAGAAAAGTTTTAAAACTTATTGATGAAATAAGGATAAAACAAAAACAAGCACTATGATCGGGGGGGGGGGGGGGTGGCGGGGGAAGAGGGGGCGTGGGCTTATAGCTTTTAAATAAGCTCTCGAATAAGCTCAAAAAAACACAAAACACACATGAATAGAAAACCTACAAACACAAAAACCCTGGTTAGATTTGTGCCATTTTGCTAACATATTAAAAATTCACTAAACTAACTTTGGGTTCGAACTAGAGGTCGGGGAGGATAGAAATAATGTTTAGCCATTTTATTGAGAGAGAAAGTGAAAAGAAAAGATGTGTGTATTTTAGAGAGAGAAACAACAACACACACACTTACAATGATTATCCTCACCCCTCCATGGAAGTATGGAGGGGGAATATATAGGCCTTGACTCTCTAAACTATCATAACTAGACATAGTAAGTCCCTGCGAGTCTTGCCTATTTAAACTAGATGTAATTCCGTATAAGTCTTCACATTTTAAAGCTAACAAATGTGCTTTAGGATAAAGGCATCTCATCACGAACTTCGTAAGTGAGAACTTGAATGCCTTGACAACATTCGTACCAATGCTCATGGCGGTATGCGGGAAGTGGTGGTGGTTCATTGATCCAAAGAGATTGGTCAAGGGTATTAAAGTTGTTGTTTCGTGGGAATGATGGTGGTGGTGGCTCTAAATCTATTTGATATGACACAAAGCTTGAACGAGGAGGTTATAGAGCAACACACTCAATAGACTCAAAAGTTAGTGGTGGTGGTGGTGGATGTGAAGTCCTAGGTGGCAAGTCTTCTAAATCATCCATGGATGGATGTGAAGAAGTGGGTGAAGTGTAGAAAATAAGCTCTAGAGGCTAAATGTTGGTGGAAAGTGGTGGTAGTCTTCTAGGTTGGTTTTGATGGAGCGGTGGTGGTATGTGGTGGCTTGTGGTAGTGGTGTAGGTTAAGGTGTAGCTTGTAGTGGTGGTGATGGTGGAGCTTGGGTCGACTCTTGTGGTGGTAAATTGGTATTACCAAGATTTAGTGACACATTGGGTGGAGAATTAGTGGTGGTTCTAGTAGGTGATGAATCACTAGATGATCCTATGTTAATGTAGTTGCAAGTTCGGACGCTAATACGAGCAGTCCTTCGGGTGAATCGAGTGGTGGTTGAAGCACGAGAAGCTTTGGAAGCTTTAGTCATGGTGTGGTGGTTTTAGGGACTTAGTTTTGAAGTAAGTGGTGGTGAATGTAGTGTTAAGTTTTTAATTTAGAGTTTAGAGTTTACAAGCATTTTTTATTACATCTGTACAGTTATACTATCAATTTTTTATTAACTTAGTATTACAAGTGAAATGGTATGAAAAATAAGTGCTTATTAATAGCAATAAGCCATGAAAAATAATAAATATTCTCCATTAAGAAGAAACTAAAATCAAATGATTAAGATTTGATAAGACATCTCAAAAAGTCAAAATAAATTCAGCCAACGATGGTAAATAAAAATCATTACTGATTTGAGTATCAGATCCCGTTTTCCGACGGATCCTTTAGAAGGTGATCCTCCTTATTATGATGGATCCGTGAGTCTGTGTGACAGAACCTTTACAAAAGGTTTTGCACAACTCAAATGACCCCATAAATAGCAAAAACCCGAAGGTAACTAATATCAACTTATATGAACAATATATCAAAGGATATTAAATTATGTTATAAACCTATGTAATGCTAATGGATATGACCATAAAGATGCAAATTTGTGCATAAATACAAACATCCTTTGTAGCAAAACCTTAAAATTCAAACATCTGTCAAAATAGCATAAGTATTATCAAAACTTAAAGTAAAATCCTAGATAGTTAAAAACCTAACGCTCTCGTCGCACTCACTTTCCTTTCATCACTTCCTCATCATTAGGTTAGTCCATCATTTTTTTCCTATTCATCATAGGTCAATATGGATGATGATCTTCATAACACTTATCGCTCTTATGGCCTCCTTATATGTGGTCCACATAATGGTGCTGCCTTTAACAAGAATTATATCGTCGTTATTGAGGGACCTCAAGATGTGATAAACAGTTTTCTGACTATGTAGTAAAGAGACGAGTTAACAACATGCCATAAGGAAATAGTTTTTCAAATTGATTCTTTACGCTTTCAATCCGTTGAGCAATGTAATAGGTTGACGGAAGGTTTTTTTATACCTGTTGTATGGTTTTATTTTTTGTTCTAGTTGTATGTTTCTTTTTTTTTGTGTTGTTTGTTTTTTTTTTAAAGATGTTTGTTTTTTTTTTTTTTTGTAATTGGTTTTTTACTGTATGGTTGTTTGGTAAGGATGCAATATAGAGTGTGAGCACAACATGCCGATTCCTTCTAGACTTATGACATTTTATCGAATGATTTCTTCCTAACTTTTCAAATTGTTGTGAAGTTTTCGTTGGGGAATTTTATTAGGCTCGAAATGTTCGATTGTTCCACCTCGTTTAGTATGAAAGTGGAGGGTTTGAATTGTTTTGATGTACATTTTGATGTCATCCAATGTGGGTATTGATATCGTATAAATCGTCCTTATTTTACAAGGCAATAACCCATAATTTAGGTCTATATTAGTTCTTGTTTGATAGATATGTGCTTAATTATGTTGTAAAGTTGTTTTGTAAGGTTAGTATGATTATTTGATGCGGATGGAGCGGATTGGAGATGGATGGCATTGCGGATCAAAGATGGATGATATTGAAGATTTTCAAGTACATTTATGCTAAGTAGACCATATGGCCGTATGCTTCTACATTATACGACTGTATGCTCCAAGTTGAAGAATTTGTAGAAGATTACACCATACGAAATATACTCCTAAACCATACGACCATATGGTACCTGGATCAGAAGTATATATGCTCGAATTTCAAGGAATTTGGACATTCTCTTCCATCCAACACCAAGTGACGACTCATATCATACCATTAGAGATTCTTGGGGCTTTTTGGAGAACTTGGAGAGGAGTATAAACCTCATTGATTCCCACAAACATCAATGAAAAACATCAGTTAATCTTGACTTATTGATTTATGATTAGTCTTGTTCTCTATTGTCTTTACTTGTTTGATTGAATCTCTCATTATGATGTGAGTAGTTTTTTTGTGTTTGCCTTAGTAGATTTTATGTATGTCACAACCGAAAATTTTAGTAATTTTAAGATTACTATTTTATCCTTTGACTTTTGGTTCCGGACTGATTTTGACTTTTTGACCTTTTACGGTCACATAAAAACGATTACCGCGTAGCCGGTAAATTTTTGAAACGTATTTAAATAATAAATCATATTTATTGTTATTATCTCTCATTTACAAATTTATTTTTCAAACTTATTTGACTTGAAAACGAGAAGATATATGTATTCCTATGTTGACCTATCAAAAACGACCTACTAAATTACGTTTTCACGACTCGAACTCTAAAGCAATTTGATGTAAAACGTACATTTCGGGACATCTTTTCAGTTTACCTGAGACACGGAAAACCACAGCAGAAATGGACTAAAATAACCTCGCTAAAATTTTGAATACAAACGCGTACCGGACACAAATAATAATGAAATTTATATTTTATATTATCACTTTTTATTAAAATAAAAATTTTTTAATAAATTCATTTAAATGTTATTCAAAAGCAGTTTATTTAAAAACGAAAAGTTTCAAATTAGAAGTTTTATTTTTACGGATAATGTTTACCCGAGTCACCCAATGGTACCAAATATAATAATTAGATTTTTAAATAAGTTTTATAAAATAACATTTTTAAAATTATGTCATGTAAATACTCATTTGTATTGGGTAAAACTATTTGGAATACAATGGCGCATTTTCGAATTTTAAATCAATCGGTTACTTTCCAATACGAGGCTACACGAACACTATATTTTACAAAAGTTTCCCCAAAAGTTACAACTTCAGTCCCTGGGGGAAATATTTACAAAATCCACCCTATACTTTGTTACACTTGCCACTTTATTTTATAAGTTTCAAGTTATTATAGATACAAATATTTGGGTTTCATAACATTTTTTTTATAAAAACCTAAGCCACCTTCCTCTCCTTTCTTCTTTTTGGCAGTTTCCGGCGCTGTCTCTGCCCATTTCCGGCCACAGCCGTGCCACCCCGACCACCATCTCCAACCTGAGTCCAAACACAACAAACATCACACGCCATCTTCGCGCTGCCCCAACCTTCCACAGCGCCATCAACCCTCGTCATCATTTTACCTCTGTCAACACCCATCACCATCTTCATCCATACCACCATCTTCTCCAACAACAACTCGCCACCTTATCATCATCCCACCACTCCATCATACGACAGCCACCAGATTTCCTCACCATCTCGCCACACCTGCTGCCACCATTCGTTCTGCCTCCTACCTCTCCATCTCCGAACACCACACCTCCGCAACACACCACCACAGACCACCAACAGGGGTGCGTTTGGTTGTTATAAACACCCAAAAGGGTGCGTCTGGTTGATCTTATAGCACCAAAGGGTGCGTTGGTTTTTCTCAAGCACCAAAAAGGGTGTGTTGGGTTTTTAATACAACCCATCCGAGTGCGTTTGGGTTTATAACAGCCACTAGGGTTGCGTTTTTGGCTGTGGTTAAAACATTACAATGGGTTTTTGGTTTTAGAAACCTTTAGGGTGCGTTTGGTTCTGCGGACAGCAGCCCCCAAAGGGGCGTTTGTTTGCTGTGATTTAACAACCTGAAAAAGGGAGTTTGTTTTTGTGTATAAACTGCCTAATAGGGGTGTTTGTTTCTGCAGTTACGGTGCGTTTGGTTTAGCCGAGTAGGGTGCGTTTGGTTGGTTGTTTAACAGCCGTAAGGGCATGTTTGGTTTATCTATTTTGTTTTTGTTCGATCTCGTCTAAATATATATATTTTTAAACACGCACGTATATTGCAACACGGATTGTTTTGAAAGTGGAAAAACATTGGTTTTGGTAAAAAAGTGACAGTCTTTAACGAATAGGTCGGCCAAAAATTTTATAAATTTTCTATACTTATTATTTTTGCATACTATAATTCTAGTATTTTAGAAACCCGATAAACGGACGAAGTTATATAGTTTTTAAGATTTTTAAGTTTTTTTATATTATACTTGTAAAATATTATATTGCACTTATTCTTGTGTTGTTGTCTTGAGTTATAAATTCACCATATGAATTATATAATTGTTTCTTTTTCATATGTAATATATACGGAATATATTACACACTTTGCGTTGCTTTTCGATTTATTTTATTTATTTCAACCACCAAATCATCCAACTTGGTATTCCAAATCCTTTATCAAATGCGTTCGCGTTGACGTACTATCCATTTTTCGGGGGGAGGGAGGGGGAGAAGGGGGAGAAAGGGGAGAGGGGGGGGGGGGGGGAGGGAGGTGGGGGGGGGAAGGGGAAACCCCAATTCATCATCTAAGCTTAGTGGGACTTGCGATATGATAAAACGTATCTTCTTGATCGAGCCGTTTCGTCTTCCGTTCGTGTTGTGCATATTAGATGCTTATCTGTCAATTGTTCTGCAAATCAAGGTGAGTTCATAGTCCCACATTTTACTTGTTTTACATATACTTTACTACTTTTGGAAGTGTGAGAATCATGCTCGTTTACTCAAACTCGATTTACTGTTTTAGAAATTTTCAATCGTTTAATACGGTGTTGTTTAGAAACTCTGTTTCTTGATTGAGCGTCACACTCGTTTTTACTTATGGATTTAAGTGCTTTAAGCTTTTACGAAAACGTTGATTACTTTTACATTGGACACAAGTGTTTTCTGTTATCGTTTCCTATTTATGTGTTGCCTAAATTGTGCTACAAACCACTTATTGCCCTTGCCCGAATATCATGAACCGTTAGGCACCTCTGGCCAATTGTATTGGTGAAATGTGAGCGCTAATGGTAAATAGATTTATGGACTTATTACCTCTATTGGTTTGGTTCTAAATATGCTGACGGACAAACGATTATATGTCATGTCGATTATGCGTTGTGGTAGGTCTTTGGTTGGGACACAGTTAGGGCAGGACATACATGTGGCATGTTAAGTATGCCCTGTGTTATTAGCATTGGTGTCATGAGCTTAGCGCAACAATAAAATATTGATAGTGAAGTTTGTATTTGTATAACGGTTCCCATGTGCTCTAGTATGTGAAATCGTAAACTGTATGATTTTCACATACACTTTAATATCGTGTGGTCCACATACTTTGGTTGAAACATTTACCATTAATCAAACTATTCATAATACTTTGAGTGAAGCTGTATTCACTAAACGTTTTTTATCCTCATAATGTTTTACTTAAACCTATGAATTCACCAACTTTATGTTGACCGTTTTTAGCATGTTTTTCTCAAGTGATTAGCTTTGGACTTCTTGACGTGCTATGTGGAGTCTACGTGCAATATGATACCCTATTTCAAGACTTATCAAATTATCATACTCGTTGTCTTTTGAAAAACATAAATTTCGCTTCCGCTATCTTTTAAAACTAAATTATGCTTCCGCTACATTTTACTTATGCTTCCGCAAATGTTTACTTTCTTTTGAATATTATAAAACTTATCTATTTTTAAATAATGCAACGAGTTATGATTTTCAAAACGTCATTAGTGGTCATTATCTTGTGCCTTGTGTTCGAACGTTATGATGACGTCACGCCCTGGACACGTATTCCCAAGGTTATTAGTGCAAGGTTAAGGAACCAGGTAGATAGAATATCTAGGTCTGGTCTATAACCAGTATTGTTCCTTACGTGCTTTTATGTGTGCCATATACGTGTTTTTGCTAGGAGCTTACGCTTATCTTTTTCTCTTGCGATTAGCTTTTCTTTGCTGTTATCTATTCCGCGGTTTACGTTCTCCTTACGTTTTTCATTTTTTAAATTATATGAAAGTTGTCTATATAAATATTAAACCTTTCTAAGACATTGTGGATGACATAATGGTCTCTAAATTCTTTGTCTAAGACATTGTGAGCAATGCAATGGTCTCGAAATTATTATTCATAACCCTATACAATATCGTATTACGCGAAACCCGACACTGTTATGTTTAACTATGGTATATTATTGACTCGAAGTTTCACAAGGTATTTGTATGTGCGGGACGGGACTTGTACTAGAGTTTAATATGGTAATTTGCTATGTAAATTCGTTCCTAAAGATCGTTTTGCTTATTTACTTAAACCATAATACTCCATCAGCTTTTTTGAAACTCTATGCGATCTTCCCTAATCTGTTTACTCCACATCTCGGAAGAGAGTTTTTAAACACTCGTCCCATACTCATTAGAGTGCCTGCATCGTATTTTCATCCACCACCTTAAAGATTTTGTGGGTACGCGTATTGCATCAGAAATTATTGAGTAGGCTAATTACAATCTCTTTATTTGAAAGGATTGGGAGTCCTTTCATTTAAATAAATAAATTGTATAAATTAGTCTATATATATTCATTTATTCGACTTATTTCATTTCCTTTACCCCGTTCGATTTTGAAGTAAATACCGATGACAAAATAAGGAATGAGTTCTACGAGGATCGATTGCATTGTAACCCAACGAATTGCAAATGCTATCGAAGCTAATATTGTTTATGAGGAAAGAATCCACATGGCTCGCGACTATTGGATTAGGTCGTACGTTATTAGGAAACCAAGGTAGGAAGGATGCCAACAACAAAATAAATGACAAAGTCACGTGAGAGCTTACATGCTAAACCAAATTACAAGGACGGCTATGTAGCAAAAAATTTCCCTTCTACAACAATGTATAGTTGCACCACACTGCATTATGAAGTGCATAACTTCAAAGACTGTTGGCCGTGTGAGTAGGAATTGTAGGACACCCGTTTCAATATTCAACTTAGAGGCCGCAGTGGCAAATTAGAAATCTGAACCATGCGAACCGTATTTAGGAGGTTAAAAATCGTTGGAGCTCTAACGCCGTCAAAGATAACGCTGGTGTTTAAGGAGAGATTTTTCCTTATCTAGTGAAACCTAAGTAGACTTAGATTGTAATCTCTAAGAGTTTTGCACTAGTACTTACCTATGAATTTCGTGTATTGTGTGGATTTTCCTAAATCATTTGTTCAATTTGTGGTCAAGACTGTTTTTTTTTAGTTACACTTAATTCTCTTGTAGATATAAGTAAGTACTCCTTTACCGGTCTTACAACCCATTTTCTATTTATTTTGTAACTGTCTTATTGTTATTAACTAACTGATGGTATCCTATGAAACTATATTACTGTCGTTTTATAAACTAGTTGTTGTGCGGTTATGAACTATTTTACACCAGTTTACAAACCGGTTGTTGATAGCATCTTGTTTATTTTAACACCTTATAAACTATTTTGATATCATTCCATGAACCATTTTGTCAACATTTTATACTTATCCTACTATTACCTCATAACTTATTTTACTTATCATAATAAACTAACTCGTTCCATTCTTATAAACCTATTTGTATCCGTTTAATTTATAAACTCTTTTTCTACCCTATTATAATTTCCTTGCAGTTATCTTACAAACTTATTTTCGTTTGTCACTTAATGAATTGCTTTCGTTGTCATTTTTATATACTTTTTCGCTGTCAATTTTTGAACTAATGTTGTCATCATCTTATGAACTATTTACGTGTCTTTTAATAAAACCATGACGTGTTGATCTCTTTATTAATTATTGGGTTGTCAACTTGCTAAACATTTGTTATTAAACCGTACGTAAAGAACTTTCTCTGTAAAACTATTTTGTTATTCATGTCTCATAAATCATTTCCTGTATAACTTACATAAATACCTTGTGTCGGTTATATTAAACTATCATTGTTTTCTTACCACGGAAACTATGTTGTACACTTGTGTGTGTTCGCTTAATCTATTGTGCATAGCCGATCACCTAGTGTATAATTAGGATAGGTGACCTTCTGCTATGCTGGGTGTAGTCACCAATAAAATTTTGTAAAATACCTTTATGTTACATCTCTATATATATATTTTTTTTCTTATCTTCCTTCTACATTGTCAACGAGATTAATATTGTACTGTGTTTTATAATATTTTGCAGTGGTTTTATTCGTGAGTGTGTCAGTCAGTGTCGCATCCGTAAGCATCATTTACTAAGTAGCATTCCTTTTGACCTTAGCATGTGGGAAACACCACTAACCTTAGACCGAGAGACTATTCTTGCTTCCTGTAGTCATGGGAAATTACAGATGAGGTTCTAGAACTGTAAATGAGCATATCACTCTAATTTGGATTATAACCAATTTAGATCTACTGAGATTTTCTTCAATATCTTGCCTTTTTGTGAGATAGATTCACAGTGAATTATGAGCTCCTGTACGACAAAACTCTGATGATCCTTCCGGATGTACCAAGGACTACCAAAAATTTACTAAGCTAACCGTTACTAGTATAGACGTTCTTTCGATCAACTGCGAGGATTGTAGTCGTATACTCGAATCGACCTTAAGGATTAAGCTTGGCCATCAACTGAAAGTTCCTTGAGAAGAACAACCTCGACACACGAATCCCTTAAGATTTGGGAACCCACTACCGATATGACATGAGTATGGTATGAACCCAAAACTGATAATCACCGAAAATCTTTTAAAAAGATCCGAAACACGATCGTGTCTTACCATTCAACAGAACTTTAAGATCTCACTTGAACTACCTTACCTCATTCTTAAAATTTTTACTCTTTCCGTTACAAAACCTTGCGATCACGAACTGTTTGTGGATTTAACCGACATGTGCGCTTTTGAGCTAATGGATTTAATTTATCCTCGAACTAACGACTGAGTACGATATTTCATCACGTATCACTTGAGCTCTCCCGCGAGCTCCTCCTAATGGTTGACCTTTATTCTGTGGATATTGTTTCTCAAAATGTCCTCACTCTTCGCATTCCGTCACCGTTTGTTATAGTTATTGTCGCTGTGTATTCTTATACTTTTGATTCACGACTCCATATGTTTGTGCTATGATTTCTTTTAAATGAATAAAATGAATAAATATTTTAATAAAGATTTTTAATGGTTTCGGATATATATATTTGTTCTTGTCAAGAGTATGCGAGATTTGTGAGTTGCAACAAAGACGACGATGAGGTTAGGCTTGAATTAAAGTGAATTTGGTTGACTAAACTAAAAGTACAAACATATATGGTTGTCTATTTCGTTACTAAACGTTGTGTGCAACGTTCCTTTATTATTATTATTATTTCTCATTCTACGGCGCATCTATATTAAGTCGCGATTAGAGCCGTTCGGTTATACTTTATTCTCCTCCTTTGTTTAAGGTGAGTTGAGTCACGATACTTCCTCGTAATTTCTAAGTAAGTTAAATACTTATTTCTGTTAGCCTCGTTCGATATTAATCACCGGTCCTTACAGATATCTCTGCCCTAAAACATTTAAACCCTTATACAGACATACCCACACGTCTACACTTTCTCCTTTATGTTTTCACTATCAATACACTTTCCTTATAACATGTTATACCAACCACAAAACTGGTAATGATATTTTTCTAAAATACTCATTTTTGAATGAATTAAATAACCTGGTCAACTTAGCCAAATTTTTTGTATATTTAGAAGTGTCAAACCATGAATTTGCTGATTAAAATTTTGCAACGCCATTTATAAAAAAAACAGATCTGCTAAATCCTAAATATGTACCAAATCACACAATAGTTAACAAAAATCAAATCCCGGGACGGGAATTCCTTACGGGGTAGTACTGACATAAAAAAAAAAAAAAAAAAACCCACCCCGCAATTATCGATATTTAAAATTACTATTTTACCCTTTGACTTTTTGGTTCCGACTTGACTTTTGACTTTTTGACCTTTTACGGTCACATAAAAACGATTACCGCGTAGCCGGTAAAATTTTTGAAACGTTTTTAAATAATAAATCATAATTTCGATTATTATCGTTCATTTACAAATTTATTTTTAGCGGAATAAAATTTTCAACGCCATGTTAAAAAACGGATTTGTTAAATCCTAAGTATGTTCCTAATCACACAATAGGTTAACAAAAATCGAATCCCCGGACGGGATTCCTTTAAGGGGTAGGTATTGTCACACCCCGCAATTTTCGATATTTTAAATTTCTATTTTACCCTTTGGTTTTTTGGGTCCGACTTGACTTTTGACTTTTTGACCTTTTACGGTCACATAAAAACAATTACCGCGTAGCCGGTAAAATTTTCGAAATGTATTTAAATAATAAATCATAATTACGATTATCATCGTTAATTTGCAAATTTATTTTTCTAACTTATTTGACTTGAAAATGAGAAGATATATTTTATTCCTGAATTAATATATAAAAACACAAAGGTTCAAATTGAAGTTTTATTTTTACGGACAAGGTTACCCGTGTTACCCAAAATAAATAATAAACGTTAAATACATTTTATAAAAAAAAAACATTTATAAAATATAATCAAGTAAATACTCATTTTTATCAGAAAAATGATTTGGAAAACAACGGCGCAACTTTCGAAATTTAATTCAACCGTTAACTAGTCCAAATGAGTCCCGAACCAATATTTATAAAAGTTACTCAAATGTTACATTTTTGGTCCCTGTGAAATATTTACACCATCAACCCTAAACTATTATACATATTTCATTTCATTTTATAACTTTATTATATATATAAAAATTATAAACACATAAATCATTTCTTACAAAAAAATATAACACACACACTCAAACATCATCTCCCTCCTCCCATTAGGGTTCCGGCGGCCATCACCGGAATCCGGCGCCGCCACCCGCTCCGGCCAACCTCCGGCCACCCAAACGCCGGCCACAGTGGTTCCTCAGCCGCCTCATCACCCCATCTCCCCCACACTCTCCCACCCGACATCATCGTCATCCCCATCACGCCATACACCACCCATCTCTGCCGCCCCTCCACACCACAGCCACCTTCACCACCCTCGTCACCTCCTCCACGTCACCCTCATCCCCAGCCGCTGCCATCATCAACCGTCACCCTTCCACCAACGCCATCAACCACCGACCCATCATCATCATCTCCCTACCTCCACAAATCCACCCAAGCCGCCACAGCTGTCGCGGCTCAGCCACCGAAACCACCACCACCTTTACCTCTCTTTTATTATTTTCTTTTTGAGTTGGTTGGTTTTTAATTTTTGTAAAAACTTATAATAAATTTGTGTGGTTTTATTTATTAACTTTATTTCCCTTTTCTTGTTGCTTGATTGAATTTCGGGGATGTTTGTTTCGGCGTATTAACAGCCCTAAGGGGCGTTTGTTTCTGCGTTTTATGGCCTTAAGGGGGCGTTTGGATATGTGGTTAACACCCATATGGGGTGCGTTTGGGACAGCAGCACCATTAGGGTGCGGGGCGTTTGGTTCGCTGTCTAACCGCCCCTAAGGGTGCGTTTGGGACAGCAGCCCCAATAAGGGGTGTGTTTGGTTTTACTTGTTCTTTTGTTACTTGTCGATTTCGTATATATGTATATATTGAAACACGCGGATAAATTGCAACATAGTTTTGATTTAGTGGAAAACGTTGAAATTTGATAAATATGGAAACGTCGTATAAACGACTAGGTCATGCCAAAATTTATAAAAATTTATATACTTAGTGTTATTCGTTTAACACTTTTATTATTTTGGAAACCCGATAAAGAGGATTAAATCATAGTCTTAAGATTTTTATTATAATAATACAATAAACCGGTAAATGAACGAAAGATATACTTTTACAAACAAAACAACTAGTTTAGTTAAAACGCGTAACGAAACACTAATATATATAACATTATTTTATAATACTAATAAATAAAATAATAAGTTTTGTAAAAACTTTAAAAACGTCCTTTATTCAATTCGTAACTTTAAAACGTGTAATTACTTTTACGCAAAAACTTTTTATTAATTTAATTGGTGACTTTTGAAAAAGTGTCCAATCATATGATTACCATTATTTTAAATCACATTTCTTATATAATACTTGTAAAGTATTATATATTGCGAGTTATATACTTTTGGTTGTTTTTATTGGACACAAGTACTTTGCGTGAGATTTTCCCTGTTTACGTGTTGCCTAAGTAACGTTTAGACCACTACTGCCCCACTTATCATGAACCGTCAATTTCTTGACTGGAGGACCGGTCAAGGGAGCGCGAATGTTATAAATAGATCTATTGGGACTAATTATCCCTATCCGGGTGAGTAGCGCTCACTACCCACGGGGTGCCCGATAAACGGATATATACCATGTCGAAACTTAAGAAGGTAGTCTTGGTCAGTTACCTCGGGGGCTTGTTTCAACCTAGCAATGTACTGCTATAAACGTAATTAGCTTCGGTGTCATGAGCTTAGCGCAACAGTATACCCTTTTCATGCGATATTGTATCCGTTATAATAGTCGCATGTGCTTTGTACGTAAAGTTATATCTCCTATAACTGTCACGTGCGTATTGTAAACTTGTGGTCCATACTACTTTGGTTGAACGTTTCTGATTATTAAATGTTTTTCGTAATACATTGAGTGAAGTTGTATTCACTAAACGTTTTTGGCCCTCATAAATGTTTTACTTAATCCTATGAATTCACTCAACTTTATGTTGACCGTTTTAGCATGTTTTTCTCAGGTGCTTGAGCTTGGACTTCTTGGTGTGTATGTGGGTCTACGTGCAATATGATACCTTTCTCAAGACTTATCAATATATCATACTCGTTGTCTTTTGAAAAACCAAATTATGCTTCCTGCTACATTTTTCTTATGCTTCGCAAATGTTTAATTTCTTTTAAATCAATGAAACTTATTTTATTTATAAACAATGACAACGAGTTATGATTTTCAAAACTCAATTAGTGGACGTTCTTTGTGCCTTGTGTCGGTTATGTTGACGTCACGCCCTCGGACACGTATTCCGTCTAGCCCCGTCTGGGTGTGTGACAAATACACGCCTTTGTTATCACACATGATGGGAATGTCGTCGAGTCGTACGTAGTTCTCAATGAGAGCCTTGTTTCATCCATGTGCTTGTTGACATGCCTTCCGGCGCTTACGTATTCGGCTTCGGTGGTAGATATAGCAAGAGCGGTTTTGTTTCTTCGAGATACAGATTTCAAAAACATCCCACGAACGTACAAATAACCGCCTAGTGCTCTTTTGGTCCACATAATACTGCCATGATCAGAGTTCGGCATATACTATGGTTTCTTATTACCGTCCCCTTAGGGATACCATAATCCTAAGTGCTAGTGCCTTTAATGTATCAGAAGATAGCTTAACTGCTTCAAGTGAGAGGTTTTGGGAGCCCATCTTTAAAGCGGGCACAAAGGCAGTCACTAAACATGATTTCGGGCCTACTTGCCATTTAGATATATAAACTACCTTTCATGCCTCGATACTTGGTACTATCTACCGACTCACACTCTTCGTATTTCGTGAGTTTAATATCAGAGGACATAGGGGTTTTCATTGGTTTAGAATCTTCTAGACCAAATTTCTTAAGCATTTCTTTAATATACTTAGATTGATTAAAGAAGATACCATCTTCCATTTGTTTTATTTGCAATCCAATGAAGAAGTGAAGTTCACCCATCATGCTCATCTTGAACTCATCATGCATGATTTTGGTAAATTCATCACACATGTCTTGACAAGTCGAACCGAATATAATGTCATCGACATATATTTGAACAATGATGAGATTTGGACTTTTCTTCTTAGTAAAAAGAGTGTTATCTACCATTCCCATTTTATATTCATGTTTAATAAGGAAAGCTTTTAGTCTATCATACCAAGCTTTGAGTGCTTGTTTAAGACCATATAAAGCTTTCTTTAGTTTATAAGCATGATCCGGTTTCTCAAAATCAATAAATCCAGGAGGTTGAGCTATGTATACCTCCTCATTGATAAAACTGTTTAGGAATGCACTTTTTACATTCATTTAGAATAGTTTAAAATCTAAGGCACAATCATAGGCTAATAATATCCTAATAGACTCAAGTCTAGCAACTGGAGCATAAGTTTCATCATAATTGATGCCCTCTTGTTGATTATAGCCTTGAGCAACTAACCTAGCCTTATTTCAAGAAACAACACTGTTCTCGTCTAACTTATTTCTAAATACCCACTTAGTTCCTATGATTGTCATATTCCTAGGTTGTGAAACTAACTCCCAAACGTCGTTAGAAATGAACTGATTTAATTCTTCTTGCATGGCGACTATCCAACTTTTATCTCCAAATGCTTCATTCACATTCTTAGGTTCTATAGTTGATATAAAACAAAAGAAGATACTTTGGTTTTGGTCTTGTGACCTAAGGGTTCTTTGGTTAAGGTTTCCTATAACATTTTCTAATGGATGGTTCCTAGATTCCTTAATATTGACGATTTCGTCAATCTCTAAAGTTTCATACAATGTCACGTTAAGTGATTCTTCGAATTTCCTAGTGTGTTTGTTTAGGATGATGTAGGCTTTACTATTTTGAGAATAACCTAAAACGACACCTTCGTATGACTTTGGGTCAAACTTGGTAATGTAGTCTTTGGTGTTTAAATTGAAGCACTTGCTTCCAAACACTCTAAAATAATCTAATGTAGGTTTCCTACCTCTTAAGAGTTCGTAAGTTGTTTTTCCTAGAATGGCTTTAATGAAAATTCGGTTGAGAATGTATGTTGAAGTATCTACGACGTTACACCAAAACTTTTGTGGTAACGATTGCTCGTTCAACATAGTCCTACTCATTTCTTGAAGTGTCCTATTTTTCCTTTCGACCACGCCATTTGATTGAGGAGTGCGTGGAGCCGAGAAGTTATGTGTAATACCGTTGGCATTACAAAACTCTCCAAATTGCACCTCATTATCAAATTCTCTACCGTGGTCGGTTCTTATTGACACTATTGAACAACCTAATTAGTTTTGGATTTTCCTACTAAATATTTCGAATTGATCGAAAGCTTCGGTTTTATCCTTAAGGAATCTAGTCCAAGTATACCTAGAGTAGTCATCTACTATGACTAGGGTGTAGCGGTTTCCTCCGTAACTCCGTACGGCGGATGGACCGAAGAGATCCATATGGAGAAGTTCTAAGCATCTAGTCGTTGAGACTATATTCTTAGCTTTGTGACTAGCGTGAGCTTGTTTTCCCATTTTGCAAGCATCACAAAAATGTTGATCAAACTTAAGCTTAGGTAGGTTTCTAACTAATTCCTTAGAAGCCAACGATTGAATGAGACGCATGTTTGCGTGACCTAATCTCCTATGCCACAATGTGGAATTTTCATCAATCGTTGCTAGACAAATTTGATCCTTTGGCTTATTTCCTAATTTCATCACATATAAGCCTTTCTTCCTAATACCTTTACCTATGACTTTACCGTCCTTAGTGATTTCACTATCATGTTCAGAGAAAGTTACTCTACACTTATTATCACATATTTGTCCTATACTTAGCAAGTTAAATCCTAAGTTATCAACATGTTCTACATTATCTATTTTGAGAGAGTCATTAGAAATCGTACCTTTGCCAATGATGTTACCGCGAAGATTACTACTAAAAATAACGTTACCTCCATTGTATGCCTTGTAAGTAGAGAAGAGATTTCGGTTACTCGTCATATGTTTAGAGCATCCGCTATCCTTGATCTATTCGTCGGGTTCCAAGTCGACTCCATGACATATCTATTTATATAGTACAATGACTCAAACATTTGGTCCCCAATATCTCATGGGTCCAAAGTTGTTAGTGCTAAACATCCCTTGCATTTGATGCAATTGGTTGGGATGAGGAAATGGAGAACACATTTCCCATGGCATGTAACTTTGACGTGGGAAAGTTGTTCAAAGTTATGGGAAAGCCATGGGGCGATTTTGTCGACCAATGTTCCTTTTTGGTTGCGGTGTTTTGGCACGAGGATAATTATTATTGATTCTTCTAGGAGGTGGAGTTTTTGATCTAAAATTTGGTTTCGAAAATCCAACTCCGAGTTTTGACAATTGCTTATAGAATTGTTTAACTTCATTGTCACTAGCAACAGGAACTTTGGCTTTGTTTACAATTATGTGTTTTGGTCTAGGACCCAAAATAGATTTTTGAAAAGACTCACTTTTCACAGATCCAGGCGTTGCTGGTGGCGGTCCCATAATTATTTTGGGGGCCGCCTGGGCACTTTGGTGGCCGCCCATATTTATGGGACCTCCATCAGAGGACACCATTTTCTGTGCTTTTACAAATTTTATTTCCTTAGTTCTACTAGATGATGCTTCAAATGAATTAAACGCTAAACCTAGTTTATCACCGGAGGGTTTTGATTACTTAACATTTCATTTAAGTAATGTGTACTCTTTTCAAATTTATTTAATCTAGTGGATTCTTCTTTGAGTTTTTCATTCTCAATTTTAAGCGTATGACACTTTGCACAATCAAGATCAACTCCCTTGTTTTTCTCGAGTGTGGACAATTTATCTTTTAATTCTCTAAGCTCGTTTTCTAGACTATTTCTAGTGGCTTTTAACTTTTTGTTCTTAGTGATTATCTTTAGACTCATTTGCATAACTTATCATATTTGTTGTCTAAAGCTAAATCATCAATTGATGAGTTTTCATCACTAAAGTAAAATGATTTAGAACATACCTCACTTGATGCATGAGCTACAAGACACGTTTCATCTTTGACCTTCTCATTATCTTCTTCACCGCTATCACTCCAAGAACCTCTGACAAATGCTCTTTAGTTCTTATCTTTTGGTGGTTTTGGACATTCTACAGTAAGATGATTCGGGTCGCCGCATCTAAAGAATTTTCTATCACTTTTACCGTTCTTGTCATCACGACTTCTTTGGAACGTCTTTTTGTCGTTTCGAGGTTGTCTCATGAATCTACATATTCTCTTATAGAACTTCTTGAAGTCTCTTACCACCATGGCGTATTCTTCATCTTTACTTTCGAAAGTTGAACACTCTTCATCACTAGATTCTTTCTTAGCCTTTTAAGCAAGAGATTTCCTTTCAAATTTTGCTTTGACTATTTCAGAATCTTTTTTGATGATCATTTCGTGAACTTTGAGGTTCCCGATAAGTTCATCAAGAGATAGTGATGTTAAGTCTTTCAATTCTTCAATTGTCGTGACCTTTGCTCTCCATTTAGGATGCAGAGCCCTAAGAAATTTCCTAACATAGTTCTTGCTAAAATAACCTTCATCAAGAGCTTTTAGACTAGTAATAATAGTATTAAATCTAGCAAAAGCACTATCTATAGATTCGTCTTCGGAAATGATGAATTGTTCATATTGTTGAACCAAAAGGTCGATCTTATTATCTTTGACTTGACTATTACTTTGGTGGGTGATTAAAAATGTTTTCCATATTTCTTTTGCTGTATTACACATCAAAATTCTTTCATATTCTTTTCTAGGCAAAGCATTATAAATAACCATTTTAGCTTCGTTATTTTTCGCAAGTTTCTTTTTAAGATCATCACTTTGTTTTTCAAAAGGGATAACCTCATCTAATTTGGTTTCCGGATTTTGTTCAATAGGTTGAAAATCACCATTGGTAATAACATGCCAAAGATCTAGATCTTTTGATTTAACATATGTCTCGAATCTATTTTTCCAATAAACTCGAATGGAAACTATCACCTTGGCTCCTGATACCAATTATGGAAACTAGAAGAGGGGGGAGGGGGTTGAATAGTTTACATGTTCGTTTTAAAAACTTTGCTTTCAAAATACTTATATTCGAGTAGTATGTTTAACCAACCAACAATATGAATCAATAAAGTAAATATCTAAACTAATAGAAAATAACAATCACAACAATATAAAGAGATGAGAGAAGGAACAATCAAACCAAGACACCAAGATTTATAGTGGTTCGGCTATGAAGCTCTTCTTCGCCCTACTCCACTCCCCGAGTATCCTACTTGAGATTTCACTATGTCAACAAGCTCTCTTCAGGCGGAGAAAACCGTTTACACGTCGCTTAAGTTATTTTTCGACACTAAGCTAAATGTCGAGTCCTAATCTTAGCTAGAACCAATCTATCACTTCACAATCACTACACGATCACTAGATCTACACTATCGGATTTACACAATATTCGAATCACATAAATACACAAGATAATTACACTAGAGATTTGATACTTAGAAGAAAGCAAGAGAGATCACTAATCAACACTTCGTTTCTTGGCGAATACGAGTGTTCTTCTCTTGCACTTGAATGAGAAGGAAGAGATGAGAAGAAAAGATTAGATCACTTGAAACAAGATCAAGAGATGTTAGTGATCAAGATATTTAGTGAGAGAAAGAAGGTTTTTAGAGAGAGAAAGAAGTGTGAGAAAATTCGTGCAAAGAGGTCTGATTTTCTGCAAGGGATGGAGCAGTATTTATAGGCAGGAAAATCCAACGGTCACTGGCGGCGGTCCCAGATATATAAGGGGGCCACCAGGCCTATAAGGGGGCCGTCAGTAGACTACGCTCCCTTTTTTGTCTTTTTGTGAGGAAGGTTGTATCTGGTATAGAAGCTTCCGTTTAGGGGCGGGGGATTTGAATTTCAAATTTTAAGTTTTTTAATAAAACTTTTCTTTTAATTATAAAATACTTTGTATAATTAATTTTGTGAAATTCTTTTGTAAAAATGTAATGGATAAGAGAAAAATACTTTCTTGATCACTAATCATGCTTAATGATTTGTTTGTTCATACCTTAAGTGATTACTAATCTTAGAAATGGAATTTTACGATTAATAATTTGTAAACTTTTAATTTTATCATAAACTTTTTTTACATTTTGTTATTATCAAAACGTTGAGAGGTCGAAAAATATAAATAACGTTTTTAGACATTATTTGTATTAACATATTTCCCTTTCCTAATCATTAACCGTGGGTTTTACGCGAATGAGGATTTGTACGAGCGTGTATGTCTATTCCGTCGTTACGGCCATGTATGCATGTCTCAGCTGCCTTGTTGGTTTATTACTATTGGTGAAAGTTAGAAGATCCCTACCCTATATCATTCTTCATCCTAACCATTGGTTAAACTCGAATGAGGATGTGATTAAACACACATGTCTATTCTATCGTTACGGCCATGTATGCGTGCTTCAGCTACCTTGTTGGTGTGGTACTTTTGGTGAAATATTGTAGAATGATCGACCCTAAGCCTTATCATACAAACCCATATTTACCTTTATAAACTTGTTACTCCTTAGCTCTAGTGGTGGAGATGTGTATCCTTGCCAAGCTTATGATAGAATACTCGTCACGACTGAGAAATTGAGCGAATTAGTTACATGTTACCACATAGATTAGTTGAGTGATTTGAGTGTTTCATCTTCCTATTTCGTGAGGTGTTTGGTTGTGTACTTGTAATAGATCAAATAAATGCTTAACGAAAAATATCCTTAGGGATACATTTTTGTAAACTTCTAAAGGCTACTTGAGGACAAGTAGGATTCAAGTGGGGAGATATTTGATGACATAAAATAACGTCTATTTTATAGCATCATTTATCCCATGTAATTAACCCATTTTGTATGATTATTGCAAAGAATTGTTACTTAGTCGTTCATATTTGAGAATTGCAGTAATTATGGAGTACTTGGTGAAACTTGACTAAAAGGCACACATTCTGGAGCTTAAACGAAGATATTTTAAAGATTACTATTCTGACAACCAATACGCCATATCCATCAAGGAAGATACGGCGTATCCGTGCCTACACTCACCAAAGACCACGAAGGAAATATGATCAATACGCCGTATCTAGGAAAGGTAAAACGCCGTATTCATGCTATATGGGAATAAAATATTTTGGAAGATATCAAACATGGTCCCTACTCCAAGAAACTCCTATACGTCGTATCTAACACTTTGGATACGCCGTACCGACACCGACTTCAGACCCTATAAATACAAAACTCAAAAATGAGTTTTAAGTGTGCTAAATCATATTCTCGATACCTAAACCACAAAAGTCGATTTTCAGAAGAGAAAAAGAGCATAAGAGGTCTCACAACGCATTCCAATCCATAGGAAACAACGTGTAATTTCTTATAATTTTGTAATCGTTCAGTTTTTGGTATCATTCGTTAACTCGGTTAGTTTACCTTGGCTAAGCCATTATTCTTGTATTAATTATGATGTTTGAAGGCTAATACCTTCGGGTATTAGTCATTATTATAAAGATCTAAATGTTTGGTTTTGTTTATATCTCGATTGCTTAATTTATCGTTGTATGCTTCTTTATGTTTATCAAGTTATACTTGTTTACGTGCTTAAGTATGCGACCTATCATTCAACTGGGTCTAGTCCTACATATTTAATGCGCTGCAACTTCGGTGTTGTTTGGGCATAGGCTAAGAGTCCGGGATAGCTCTCCATATAGTAATGCGTATAGGTGGAACAAATAGGATCACTAATAACGTCCTGCTTGCCTCGATTGAACTGGTTGTACCGTTGTAGGTGGTGGCTTAGTACTAACTAATAAGTTCTGATCATTGGTATAGTTTGGATTGTGGACTACCACCTAACACAAGTTACCATTAAGCAGTAAGTAGGTAAAGTCTCTATGAGCTAGGGTTAGTATGACACACACCGTGTTTTCCTCTATATGAATTATAATCAATGTATAAGGATGCTTTATGTGGATGTTTTAACTTTGACAGATTAATGTTTCATAGGTCTTAGGAAGAAGTCCCGCCTAAGTCTAAGAATGATATACCACCTCGAGATAAGTAATCTTCACAGAATAAACCAAACCAACCCTTACTAATCGGATTAATGATGGATAATACAGTTTTCTATCAAAAGGCTCGACCGCCCTTTTATCTTCTGTTAATTTGCTTGTTGTGGTTAAAGGTTGTCCACGAATTGATATAGTCCCCACACAACCCAACTATCTCTCAAGCTGAAACCCTCTTTTACCTGTTAGAAAAAGGATTAGAAACTAGACTAGGATTAGCAAGTAGTTTGACTTAGATTAGAATTAACTTAGATTAGTAACCAAAATAATTAATAAATTGAGAGATTTATCCTCACTTCAAGTGTTTGACACCCTACTTACCACGAATCTACCACCGACCGGGTACACTGCCCGTTAGAGTGTTGTTTTTAGTAAAGTCGGCAAAATATAACTTTAAAAATCTTGAATCATAAAAATATACACCACACAACGACACAATCACTAGGCGTTTTATACGTTTAAAGTCTAGGCGATTTATACAGTTTTAAGTCTAGGTGATTTATACGTTTTAAATCTAGGCGATTTATACGGTTAAAACTTAGGCGATTTATACGTTTAAAGCTTAGGCGATTTATACTTGGTTAGGCTTGAGCGATTTATACGTCTGATCAAGATTGGGCGATTTATACTGTTTTAAGCTTGGGTGATTTATACCGTTTTATGCTTAAGTGATTTATATAGTTTTATGCTTAGGTGATTTATACGTTTCTTCTAGGTGATTTATACATATTCTTTAGGAGATTTATACCACTTTTAT
>BQNB010019091.1:0-67302 GCA_026074375.1 Tanacetum coccineum
TGAGCAGATTGTACCTCGCTCTCAGTGGTTAATAATCGAGAAAAGCAACCTTCTTTTCAATGCTCAAAAGATTCAAAAGAACCCTACCTTTCGGAGTCACTCATTGTCTCTCCACCGCGTATCATCCACAAACAAGTGGACAAGTTGAGGTATCCAATCGTGGTTTGAAACGAATTCTTGAAAGGACCGTGGGCGAAAATCGTACCTCTTGGTCAGATAAGCTCGATGATGCTTTATGGGCTTTCCGCACCGCTTACAAAACACCCATTGGGTGTACTCCATATAAGCTGGTGTACGGGAAGGCATGTCATCTTCCGATCGAGCTCGAGCACAAAGCTTACTGGGCCCTTAAGCATACCAACTTTGATATCAAAACCGCGGGTGATCACAGGAAAGTTCAACTCAATGAACTTAATGAACTTCGTGATCATGCCTACGAGAACTCTTTGATCTATAAAGAGAAAACAAAGAGAATCCATGACTCCAAGATCAAAAACCGCGTTTTCAACGTCGGTGATCGAGTCCTCCTCTTTAACGCTGGAGTGGACCATTCACTGTAACCCAAGTTTTTCCATATGGCACTGTCGAGTTATCCCAAAACTCCGGGCCAAATTTCAAAGTGAATGGTCATCGTTTAAAGCACTACTTTGGAGGGGACGTACCACAATTGGTAGTCCCAGATCTCCAGACATTCCCCATGAACCAATAAATTCAAGTGACGGGTCAAGCATAGCGACCTTAAACAAGCGCTTCGTGGGAGGCACCCCATGCTTATCGTAGTATTGTGTAAAAATGAATAAGTGTTTTCTTGTTGTGTGGAGGCTCGCCTCTTCCATTACCCGTGTTTCGTGTTTGTGTTGTTAATTGTCCAGGATTGCCCGGATTGTGAAGACTCTCGTGCTCTCAGTTTTGTCTTTCATCCACAAGAGTTTCACATCCTCAGCTTCATTTTGGGAATCCAGTATCCAAATCTAATCGACTAACGTTTTATCTTTTGGCACACTTAATAAACGGCCTTAGATTTACGTAGGTGCCCCTTTCAAAACATCGAGGACGATGTTTAGTTCTAGTATGGGGGGGATCTTCGATTTGATTTTGCCTGCAGCCGTTGTTATCATGTAATCCCGTTTTTACCACCAAATTTTTGCAAAAATACCAAAAAAATGAAAAAATTTAAAAATTTTCAAAAATAAAATAAGTGTTTTGTCACAGTTTCGACTTTCCTAATGGGTAGAATGAGAATAATTTTTGACTCGATCGGGCGTGTTGAGCCCTAGCTAGTTCCTCAATTGTAGGCTAAGCTTTCACGAATTCTATTGCTTCGAATTTTAATAAGGTGAAGAACAAGAAGTGATAGAGTTAAATATAAGTTTATGTGCTGAGCAAGATTCTTCTAAAAACGCTAATATAATAACTTGTGGCTTTTTTCCTCCCATTAGCTTTTAATCCACGATATCATACGTGCTTATTTCATTTCAACAAAGTCATCGATGTGTTAGAATAAAGCTTCAAATTTGTAACCTTGATTCTTAAAAGCAGGTATTACTATTCTTAGTATTGGAAAGTTTAAAATGCCAAAGAAGCATGAATGAAAAGGAATGCAAAAATGCATAATATTGAAATTACGCCAATGAAGCATGCAATTTGATTATATAAGCAAGTAAAAGATTGTTCGTGATATCCACTTTGCTACCCACGAGGTGGGGGTTCAAACAAAGACATCTTACTTCTAGGGATTTGGTGTGTTGTGATATCTCACCAGATGCGAGGTTCTAGGTGAGGGTTCAAACTAAGACACCGAATCCTTATCCAAATTAGAGAAGAAAGTGTTTATGTGATTTTCCCCTACGCTAGCAACGGGGTGGTTTTCAAACTAAGAACACGCGGTCGTATGTTGTGAAATCCTACAAGGAGCGAGGCCTAGGAAGGTTTCAACACTAAGCAACGCATTCTATCTTTAAGAACTTATGATTATGATGATTAAGATGTTGGCAAAAAGTCTACAGTTAAAATTTCGTTCTTTAAAAACAAGTTTACATTTAGAAATCAAGTCCACAAGGGCCATTAATAAGTTGTTGCTTTGAGTCATGATTCATCTTGAATTACGACTATGGAAATATGTTGATCTAAGGTTGAGTTTGAAATGATACACACATTTAAATCATATATCCGGGGTGGATTAAAAGTTCACAAGTTCATAAGTTATGAAGTGCTAACAATTTAACTTATATTGAAAATAACTTGTTTAATTGCTTGGTTTGGATCTAGTGAAAAATCGGGGACGATGAATTTATCCGTCAGGACATCCGTAGATTATTCTATGGACGCTTCTCATTCTATGATCCCAGTGTTTATAAAATAAAGGAAGTCAAACAGGCAGTCAAGAAAAGAAAAAGGAAAATCCAAAAATATTAGGGATAGTTTAGTGTACATATAAATTTTTTTGGTGAAAACAGGAACTCGTCGAAGCTAATTGATCTTTACTTCCCCTTGACGAACACTTGCAACTTTTCTAGTTAATTAGTCGAGAGGGTTCGAGATCTTAGTTTTCTGAAGTGTTTACTTCATAACATTAGCGTGAGGAGCACTCAATACCTTAGTATGGGGGATTTGAGGGTATGTGTTAAATACACATCACCATTTTTCCATTAAAACGACTTTAACAGACTAAAAACGTATCCAAAGATACATTGTATTTTGTATGTTTTGCATTTGAATTTGATCGGAACGGATACTTAAAAAGAAAGCCAAAAAACGACCCAAACCGAAGCACGGATGGAAAAACAAAGTCAATCCAAGCCAAAGTCTCAAAGTCAAAAAGACCCTCAGCCACAAGAAGAAAATACAACTTGAGTGACTAAAACTGCCAAACCTCAAGTTGGTTACAAAAAAGACAAGGGCTGAAATCGAAAATATGCGGGTGAAGTATCACGTTAGGTGCCAGTTCGCCAATACCCTAAAAGTTTGTATCATAAAAGGGTCAAAGTTTACAATGAAGTTATAAAGAATTGAGGGGCCAAAGCTTGCCAACCTACCAAAAGACCATTTTTCCGCCTCAACACTAAAGGATGTCTTCCCAACCTCTCCTGCAAACACTCAAGATAAACATTTCACCACTCCACTTTCCCCCCCCCCCCCCAGCTGTATAAGTGCCATGTTGGCAATCCCTCACCACTTTCCAAGCTTTTCGATGGCTGTGATTGACTCCAAAGAAGCACAAAAGAAATTGAAGGCTGGGATTTGTTTTAGAATCACCTCACACAACAAACACACTTGGTTTTTGTCTCTACAAAGAAACACAGAAGAAAGAAGAGAAGAGAGTCCAAGAAACCAAGACCTTAATTTCGTTTTTAGTAAAATAGGGCTCATTGTAACCCCAGTTAGGGAGTTAGTTTTTTAGTTTTAATATCTTAAGAAGAAATCTTAGCTTAATTTTCAGTCATTTTACACTATTTGTACTTTTTCTTTTCAGCTTTGTTACTAATTTCCAAGTTTATAAAGTGTTGAATTTTATGTTAAAATCCAATTATTAAGAAATTCTAATATCTCACTTGCTAACTAGTGCCTAATTGCATTTAAAGCCTTCAAAGGAGCTTGTTTATAAGCTGTTTTTGGCTAAGTAAAAAAAAAAAAGGATAAGTAAGTTAAAGAGAAAATAACAAAAATCACCCCCTCAAAATACAAACCACAGCTTATTTTAAGGATGATAAGCCCGAGTTCTGGATGGGCTTATGACATTACAAGCTTTTCTTTGACAACAAGAGCTTGTAGATCAGCTTGTAAAAGCTTAACAGCCCTGTTTAAGCAAGGAGTTGTAAGTCTATCTTTTCTCGATTTTCTTACTTATTGTAGAACTGCTTATAGAGCTTATTTGTTACTTATATTTGCTTATTTATGCTTTATTATGTTGTTTAGTACTTATCCTGCTTAGATTTCAGTTCAAAAATGATTTGTACAACTTTCCTAGTTAGTACTGGTAGCATGTGTAGCTAATACTGTTAGATTAATTTAGCTTATTTAAGTGCTTATCACTGATTGAAATCTATTCATAAGTACCTTATTTTGTCATTTGATAATCTGTTTTTAACAAATTAGAATCCAATCAGCTTGAAATAAAATGACTTTTGAAAACTTTAAGAGGTTTTTAGAACTAGCGGTACTAACTTTTTAACTAGCGGTACTAACTTTTAAAGCTAGCGGTACTAACTTTTAGTTAGTACCCCGGAGTTCACCATTATTGATCTCACTTTTAGGATAGTTAGATAGGTTTTAGGATTATTTTTGAGCAATCAAGCTCCATTGAGGGTGAACTAAATCTGTTTGAGGTTTGTTTAAAGTTTTGAGCTTATTTCAGTAGCTTATTTTAGGTCTAAAAGTGCTTATTTTCATTAAAATCCAAAAAATAGTAGTGTAGTCATTTGTGCTTATTGTGCTTATTTTAGTGGCTTATTTATAAAAGTGAATAGGTGGGCTTAATAAGGACTCATTAGTGAGCTTATTTCCAAAAGCCCACTTTTCAGTTTGGCTTATTGGTGATTTTAGCTTATTTTTAATTTTGGCTTTATTTTAAGAAAAGTTTAGAGGTAATTACTAACTTTTGATGCAAATAGATTTAAGTTAAGTTGGGTTTGGTTGAAAAAGCTTTTGTATTTAGATAACGCAACATAAAATCTTTCCAAAAACATCTCTCCTTTTTGAATTTGAGCTTATTTTGAGTTTGTAGTGTCCCAAAATACAAAACCAAAGAATTTAAGCAACTTTCTGCAATCACAGCTAAATTGGCATTTGGAGCTTATAAGGTCTGCTATTTTCGCAAGGTGCTTTATTTAAGTTGGCTTAAAAACATGTTTGTGAAAAACTTTCGTGTTTTGCGTTTGGCTAAAAAACGACTTTTTAAAATCAGCACTTTTCGGTGACATGGACTAAAATCGGGATTTGGGTTCTGGTAAAAAAAAAGAATTTATTTTGGTCCTTTTGTCACTAATAGTCCTGTCATTAGTCCATTGTTAGTCCTTGTTATTTGAGATTAATTATTAGTTAGGTTTAGTTTTAATTAGTTTAATTACGCTGTAACCATTAATAAAATTTGTGGGTTTTAATTTTGTTAAAGTTTCTCACTTTTTTCTCCACTTAGTGTAATTTTAAAAAAATTTAGGTTTTAGCCTCGTTTTTCGTGCCCGTTTTAGTTTTTAAGTTATATAGTCTTCGTTCTAGTTTTATTTAATCGTTTTTGGCATAATTAACTTGTAGAAATAGAAAACACATCACATCCTTGTCATATTCAAACATCAAATCATCACTCCGTCATTCAATTTTTCCATTCAAGCCTCGTGAACATAACGACCGGGAAATCATACTTTCTGGCTACAAATAATATTATTTGGTGAAACTTTTAACCATTCCTTGTGCAAAGGTAATTTGGTTAGTGTTGCTTGTATAATATATATATATTAATATCATCGAATCACTTGTGCCTTGATTTTAAATATTCCAAATGGATGTAAAAAATGCATTCCTGAACGGTTTAATCAATGAGGAGGTATAACGTGTGCTCAACCTCCGGGATTCTTTGATTTCAAGAAACCAGATTCATGTTTATAACTAAAGAAAGCTTTAACGGTCCTTAAACAAGCACCCAAAGCTTGGTATGATAGATTAAAAGCTTTCCTTATTAAACATGAATATAAAATGGGAATGGTAGATAACACTCTTTTTACTAAGAAGAAAAGTTCAAATCTCATCATTGTTTAAATATATGTCGATGACATTATATTCGGTTCGACTTGTCAAGACATGTGTGATGAATTTGCCAAAATCATGCATGACGAGTTCGAGATGAGCATGATGGGTGAACTTAACTTCTTCCTTGGATTACAAATAAAACAAATAGAAGATGGTATCTTCTTTAATCAATCTAAGTATATTAAAGAAATGCTTAAGAAATTTGGTCTAGAAGATTCTAAACCAATGAAAACCCCCATGTCCTCCGATACTAAACTCACGAAAGACGAAGAGTGTGAGTCGGTAGATAGTACCAAGTATCGAGGCATGATAGGTAGTCTATTATACCTAACGACAAGTAGGCCCGATATCATGTTTAGTGTCTGCCTTTGTGCCCACTTCTAAGAGGCTCCCAAAACCTCTCACCTTGAAGCGGTTAAGCGAATCTTTCGATACATTAAAGATACCACACACTTAGGATTATGGTATCCTAAGGGGACCGACATGGAAACCTAAGTATATGCCGACTCTGATCATGCGAGAGATTATGCTGATCGAAAGAGCACTAGTGGTATTTGTACGTTTGTGGGATGTTGTTTGACCCTTAGGTTCTCAAAGTAAACAAAACAGCTCTAGCTAATCCACTACCGAAAGCCGAAATACATAAGCTGTCAAAAGGCATGTCAACAAGTAATATGAATGAAACAAGCTCCTCATCGACTACGACGTACCACTCGATGACATTCCCATCCAAGTGTTAAATACAAAGGCGCGATTGACTTTAGCAAAACCCGATGTACCATTCTCATACAAACACATCGAAATATGTCACCTACTTTCTTTGTGATAATGTCGAGAAAGGACATATCTCAATCGAAAAGTGCCGTCCGTCTACAATATTGCCGACATTCTCACTAAACCCCTTAAACATGAATCGTTTAACTATCTACGTCTTGGTTTAGGAATTATGAAACACATTCCATAAATCATATTAGTCCGCTTCTCCTTATCCTGTCTCAATACTAGTCCGTGTTCCATTTCGTGTCGTGACAACTTGAATACTTCATCCAAAGTACTTTAAGCATCTTTAATTCGCGAAATGCAAATTAAAATGTCACTCTTCTTCGTAAATTTTTTGTCAAAAACTGAGTGCAAAACCTTTTACTGAGGGCGGCCCCCATACCTAAGGCGGCCTCCCAATATATTTAGGACCACCAGGCTTTATAGGACCGCCATCAGCAGACTCCCATATTTTACACTTAGTCAAACAAAATTCAAACCACTAAAACAAACACCATTCTTCGTGCTGCAAGTGACGAACACGACCAAAACCACTCAAAATCACCCATTAAAACTTTAATTGAAGACCAAATCAACACCTATAATCATTCACAACATCTCAAATATTAACTATTGTAAGTCATTTCATTCATTTTCTTTCAATTTAAGTCTAGGGTTCATGATGAACACCAAAAATTAAAATTTGGTATTTTCTATTCTTCTTTCAATTTAATACAATTAGGACTACTAGGATACAATGTATAACTAATATGTTACCTGTAGATATAGTAATTTGCCTATATTAAGAGGGGTTTTTTTAGAAAATTTGATTTTGAACCAAAACCCTAATTTTATTTTCAAATCACTCACGCTAGGAACATAATAAAATTATGGTTATGCATTGTTAATACAACCTAAAAACATTTTCAAACACATGCATAATGATCTCATGAACAAATTTCGAGATACATAATTCATATGAATTTTTTTGACTTGTTTGAATGAGCAAAATCAATCTAAGGAGCGTTTGGATTAACTCTTAGGATTTTATGTTTAGGTCGAGTTAATCGTTACTCCAGATTTGTCACATTTAGGCACACACTAGAAACAATGCTCACGACATATTACAAGTAAAAAGTAATAAAATGTGACTTTATTTTCTTTTAGGAAATCATGCCTTGCAAATCATCTAAAAACTACAAAAATACAAGACATTATATCCCTAAAATTTCACATGAATTCCGTACTCCAATAAAAGAAAAACTAAGAAACCTTGAAGAACGCAATATTCATGAGGGTCGGGTGGATTTTGATACCTTTACGGATCTAAACTATGTTCGGTATTTGTTCCATTTTGTCGAGTTTGAGTGTCTTCTTCAAATCAATGAACAAGTCTGTCCTCGTTTCATTCTTGAATTTTACAGTCAATATCGATTGAGTTATTCTGACAAAGGTCAAATGTTTATGGGATTTGTTATTCAAAATTAATTCTTTTCTTACTCTCTTGAAGAATTTGCTCAAATTCTTGACATACCTTGTGAGGGTGCGTGTGTCTTTACTGACAGATGGTCACTTGATGAGTTGGTATATGGTGCTCCTTCGGAAGGCCCATATCAAACCAACCTCCCTTCTCCCGATGATATCATCTCGTATATTCGAGAAGATCGAGAAGGTCAAGTCACTCGCATCCGTCATCAAGAAGAAGTTGAGGTTCAAGATTATCAAATTCTCACTCGTGAAATTGTGTCAACTTTGAAACCTTTGGAAGAAATAATTCAGGAAAATGTTTTCTGTTTGGGGGGTAATCGGGACCACGTTCCCGCATGTCTTTGTTATATGCTTTATTGTGTTGCAAACTCTGAAAAATTCAATCTTGCCTATTTCATGGCAAAACGAATGGAGTGGGTTACTAAGCAAGCTAGGTTAATTCTACCCTATGGTATGCTATTAACCCGCTTGTTTGATTTCATCATTGGTGAAAATCCTGAATTGCAAAATGAATCTTATGTCTTGTACGATCGTGTCATGAATCCTCTTGCCGCTCAACTAGAGCGAAAACCCAGAAGGGATCGTGGCACGAGAAGAGGTCGTCAATCCACTTCCTCCTCCACCTTCGATCAACCATCCTCATCTCATCTCAACGATGATGATGATGATGGAAATGACGAAGGGACCTCACGTGCAAGTACCCCTTCCCCTATTCGTTATGTCAATTCGTTAACCAATCAAGTTCCTTAAGTTTTTCAAAACCCACCTAACATTGACCCTCACTTGGAACCATTTTACACCCGCCAAACCGAAATCATCAACCGTCAAGTACAATTACGAGATGAGCAGCGTGGTGGAGTAAGGTCAATCGGAAAAAGTCTAAAGAATATGAAGAAACTAAAGAAGTTGAAGTATGTGGGACAATACTTTATGACATTAATTATCTTTAATCATATACTAATCTATTATTCTTAGGTACTTAAACTTATGCTATTTACTAGCAACTTAGTACGGCCAACATTACTTGCCTTGGATGATTGTTCAATTTTATCATCCTAAACCCATGCTGAATGACTTGATACACTTAGGTTAATTTTAATGATTATTATGAGGTTTATAAAACTAGTCCAATTTGCTTCATGTGCTTACTTGAATAGAACTTAGGTTACTTGATTTTGCGCGTTTGATCATTAAGTATTAGATGATTCATGATGAAATAGGATTGATTGAAAAAGGGGTAATCTAGAAAACATTTTATAGGACTTACAGGAAATCAGGAAAACTGGAAAATTTTCCTGTCTTCAGAAAACGGCCCCCATAAATAAGGGGCGGCCCCCTAATATATCTGGGACCGCCATATATTTAAGGGACCGCCATCAAGTCAACTAGGAATTTTTATGTGGCTCTGATTTTCTATACAATTGACTATTATTTTTAGACCAGTTAACACCTTCATGCATTTGCTAAACTACTTTTGGAGTCCAAAAACTCAACTCTTATGCTTTTCCACTTTGATACTTTCCTCCTAATTAAATAAGCCATACTTCTCATTCTTCTTATCATCTTCATCAAACTATTCTACCATGAATTCTACCAATGCTTCCTCATCTAACCCTTCTAAGAAAATTAAACGCACCATAATCCCTTCTAGACAACTATTTGTCAACATATCTAGTGATGAAGATGGTCCCAAGCCGAACCACTATAAAATCTTGGTGTCTTGGTTTGGCTGTTTCTTTCCTTATCTCTTTACATTATTATTGTTGTTATCTAGTTTTAGTTTATATGGTTATTGCTTGTTCATATTGTAGATTGGTTAAACATATAACTCGGATCTAAATATTTTTGAAAGCAAACTTTTAAAACATACAACGAACCTGTAAACTATTCAATCCCCCTTCTAGTTTCCACATTCATCATTAGCATCACCTTCCTTATCATCCTTCTCTTCATCATCAAGTTTGTCTTCTTCAGAGTATTCACTTTCTTGTTTTGAACCCTTCTCAAGAATAACATTTTCTTCAGTTATATCCTTTTCCTTATCGGGAACCCCTGGTTTAGTAACAGTTCCTTCACTTGAGGGAGCAGAGATGACTGTGGACTCATCGGGAACCCCTGGTATAGTACTAGTTCCTTCACTTGAGCCTCTAGTACCTGGCTGTCTCTTGCTTGTCTTCTTGCTTTCTTTAAGAGCTTGCATAATGTTTGCAGCCTCTTGTTCTTCTGGAGTAAGAGATGGAACACCCTTGAGATTTTTGAGAGGATCAAAAGTCACTTTGCTTGACTTTCTTCTTTTAGTAGGCTCGGAGACAATTTTTTGTCACAATCCTTTTGCATGAGTACATGGAATTGTTAACAACCATAATTTTCCAGTATTTCATTAATGTAATCTCTATGTATTATATGAAGTACTACTTTTTTGCGAGAATAAAATTTTCGTTTCATTCCTTTCCATTACTACATAGTTTTTTACTATTTCTAAAGTAAACAAGTTCACACAACGACCTATGGCTAATCTATCTATGTTTACATCAATAAATGTCCTAATATGTCAAGTCAAACAAACAATAACGCATTTTATCATATACGTTATTCATTTAACAAAGTTTTCACGACGATAATACCAAATGAGCTTAAACCGTTAACATTTAGGCCTAAACCCTAATTTTGGGTAATGTAACTATCCAAGATGAATGTACAAGTAATCAAAGCTCAAGTACAAGTAATATAACATCTCATCTGAATATACTTTTCTTTTAAAATAAGGTACAAGTCCTTTAAGCATAATGTACAAGTCATTAATGTACGATATCCAAAATAGCTATTTTACCTCTGTTTTCCTAAAGAATCTTGTACAATCTATCAAGTACAAATTACAAGCAAGTCATGCACTTCATTTACAATCCATAATCTTTCTCATTTCACAAGATTTCATAAAATCAAACCTAAAAACCCTAAACTGAGTTACTTTTTAAACCGAGACCCGTTTCTTGGTTTTTATCCGTTTTAAACCTCAACCACTACTCAAATAAGTTGTAATAACATAAATTACAATATTATAAATCACATTCCCGCATCTATTTTACATCATGATAACAACAATGTACAAGAATTAAATCCAAGAAACCCTAATCGAACCCTAATGTAACTTTTTGACCCCTTTTACTCGTTTTCACCCCTTTATAAACATGAACCCACTATCACATCTTGTTAATAACCAATTATAATTCTTGTAACCATAATATTATCATTCTAATCAAATGTACTTGAAAGCTAAGCTTAAAAACCTAATATCGTGGCCCTAATAAACCCGTGTACACCTTTTTTCTTGCATTTTTGACCCCATTATAAAAAGGTAATTTTGCAAACAAGCACCACAATGATTAAGCTATTTCCTTCCCAACCAGCTTACAAGCACCTCTCCTAAATATCTAAGCCCCAACATGGTTGCTAAGAAGCCACATCTCCTCCCTTTGTCCCTAAGTAAGCTGTGACCTCCCACCACCACAAACAACCTCCACATCACTCTACCTACAATCATTGCTTCACCATGTCATCCCTAGACCTCCCAACACAGCCTCTACAAGAGCTAGACACCTTGCACTCCATCCCTTAGCCTCCAAGTTCCATTTTCGGTATAAATAGGCTCGCATACCCCTCATTTCAATTCACACCATCACATTTCTTTCTATCTTCATCAATGGAAGCTAATCTCTGATCAAGAAAGTCCCAAGAGTCCCAAGTGCAGAAATCAAGTGAAGAATCTAAGCCTTAAAGCCCCGAAGCTCTAATTCTAGGCGTACAAGTAGAATTCGACCCATTTTGACCCATTTTTGAATCTTCAAGCTCAAACCCAGGTTCTTTAAGCTCATAATATGTTCTATAACTCTTATAATGTTTGTATGATTCTAAATATACTCTTGTTACAAGCTTTTAACTTAAAAATCATTCGTTCTTGACTTTTGATCCAAAACGTACCCACAAAACCCTAATTTCGTGTTTTTCTTAAATCTATAAGCTAAATGATAAATTGAAGTTATAAGCTATTCTAATAAGCTTAACTAATGATATTATAATCACTTTATTGAGTCTTGAAGGAATTTGAGCTTAAAACCCGCGCGTTTTTTACGACCGTTTTCGCTTAATAAATACCTAATATTCGACACCGTTTTTATTTCTCCGCTGAACGAATCGTTAATATGACTTTTGGCTTCTTGTTCTAAAAACACTACATTATTTCTGCTATTATATTTATATTAAACTATAACCTTGAAACTCTACTTTTCACAGTTACGTTGTAATAAACTTTTAAGTATTATGAATTCGTTGGTATGGTTTTGTAAATCATTTTTAAATTTCGCAAGGAGGTTTATATCGAAACTTTCATGTAACTTATAACTAAAAGGGTACTGAAATGTTTTTATACAAAGTTTATTAAATTATAAGGGGTCTATTATGTCTACTTTTCAATCAAGTACAGGTTTTCTTTGTAATCTTTTTCAATAGAAGACCAAATACTTGTATAAAAAAGTGGAAAACTACAAGGGTATATTTGCCCTTATTCCATTCATTAGGGTTAAAATCTAAACATTTGGAAAAAGTTGATTAAATGTGTTCATAACTTATAAGACATAACTTAATAAAACATTTGACGTGCTTATCAATTCTCAGTTAATGAGCAATAACTGCTTAATACGATATGTTGAAACTATTCATATAATCAATTCATCTCGATGTGCTTTTTAAACAATAATTTCCTGAATCTATATCTACATCTAATTCTATGGAGCTTCATATTTTAAAGGGTTTCATACTGGTATTACGTTTTGATGAGTTGTTGGGTTTATGGATTTAGAAGTGCCTAGCTCCTTAACGGTTTACTGAATGACTGCTGAAATAATGAAGCCCCAGCAACGGTGATACAAATTAATTACCAAAATCCTCTAATCAAACTTTCATAACAATTATTAAACTCTTAGACCAAAGTTCTAGAGTTACGATATTCCTAAAATTGGCATATTTTCTACTTAAGGTTGCGTGAGTGGCTATTTTACTATATTTTGTTATATCAACCTTCCCTGTTAGTTGACGATAAGGTCCATCAGCTTATTTTGGGAAATATTTTATTTAATACGTATCGGTGAGTTCACTAGATCGTTTTTCAATCTCTTTAATGTTTTTCTAACCCGCGAGGGGGAAACTCTACATGCTCGCAATTTTCTTTTCATAATACACTAAGCACTTAATATCCCTAATTATTGTGAAGTTCATAGACATGCTTTTGTACTTAATTTACTATGATTTATAAAATCGCCGATGGGGTTATCATGCTCTAAAATAGGATTCTTTGAACAACCTATGATTAATATTTACATACATGCCTAGTGTTTTTTCCAAATGTGTATTAAATTCAGCTATTGCTATCACGGACATGTAATCTATCACAAGATTATATTTTTGTCCTAAGTGCGTCCTAGTGCCTTATTTCACATATCTGAACCATTAACTGCTTACGAATGAGACGCAAATATTGTGAATAGATTCTATTAGGGGCTGACCAACATCCCGTTTGATTTATATCCATTCATAGGGTAGCCCAAATGCACTATATTTTAACCTTAATGTGGTAACTAACTCTTGGCAAGCTACCTTTTCCATGGGGACATAGTTCCCTAACCAATGTCACTACGGTGATTTTCCCTGTTAACGTATTGGTGTCATGAGATTAGATACAATAATAATGTTACCACATTTCCATGATAATTGTATTTGTTGCAATTATTACCATTTACGGGTGTATAACAACGTAACCCACTCACTATTAAACTTGCATTCAACCATATAATATTCAACTGTTCTCTATAATAATGCTGTACTCTATGATAATGCTGTTTTCCATAATAATACAGTTTTTCATAATAATTGTGCTCTTGCAATTATTACACTATAATTTGTATTCAAACTATTTACCATAAACCTATGAATTTCACTCAACCATTGTGTTGACCCTTTTTTTAGGCATGTTTATCTCAGGTAATTGAGCAACTTATGACATGGAGTGGCATGGACTTGAAGATGGCTAAAACTTGTTATCATTCACATTTTATGTTTCTAGATTTTGGGACCTGCCTTTGTAAAACTCTGATTTTAATGAATGATAATGTATCTTTTAAAAACGTCTCTTTTGAGTCGTTTTCTATGATTGTGACTGTTGTACTATGAAGTAATACCCAGATTAGCTTCCGCTGCTATATTGTAAAAATGGGGGTGTTACAACTTGTCTTGCTGCTTTTGCTTCTTCAGCTTTAGTTTTGCTGATAGACTTGCCTAACTCCAAAGTAGTGTCAGGATCATCAGAAATAATGTTGTCATCAGCAGACAGTGTATCTATCTTCTTGATTCTTCTTTTACTAGAAGTCTTTCTCTGAACTTATTCAGGTTCAGGTTTAGACTTTTCAGATACATCAACAGTTTCCTGAGAGTCATCAGTAGTCTTCTTTCTTTATGAACCATTGCCTCTGCTCTTCTTGGGGGAATCTGACCAGTAAAATACTTGAAGAACATCTGATAGGATTCATATTGTTTAATCGCTTCTGTCAGCATAGTCTTACGAATGGAAAATCCATATTCTTTATAATCTTTACCTATTCTGACAAACTTTAATCTATATAAAATACCATCATCTTTGATTGTATGATAGTGTTGAAACATAAGGGTTGAGAGTGAGTTGTATTGCTTGAGGAAGTGATTGATGATGACCTTGGTGAATCGAGGAAATGGCATAATTTTATGTCTTAATCTCTTCTCCTTCATGTGATCAATCTGGTAAGCAAGATCTTCCCAAATCAACTTAGGATAGTTGACATTCTCTCTGTAGAACATGCCCCACAGTATGTCAATTCTGGACCTACGTAGTTTATCATTGCTTGCTGTCTTTCTAGAGAGACACTTGTTGATTATTTCTGCAAGAGTTCTCCATGGCTGATGCATGTGATCCACAAACATGTTGGTGTGCTTGTACAGTGGATCTTTGTAACCCAGCCTGATGAGAAATGTAAGTGTAGTAACATCATCTGGTACATCAGTGAAGTTTACACCTTCCACTTTTAGACAAATATCAAGAATTGTCCTAAAGACATTAGCATTGACCACACACTTCTTGTTGTCTAAGAGGAATTCATAAGAATCTGTGCCTTCTTGATAGAATACCAAAACTGATACATAAAGATTTCTAGGACATCTGCAAAGATAGTAAAAGCCTTAAAGCACGAGGAGTTCTAGACAAGATCAATAACCACTTAAAATGTCGCTTCCTTCTATCGCACTGTGGTTTCCAGTCTGACATTGGTAGAGCTAATCTTAACTCTCTCAGAGAATGGAACCCATTTTTCATCACGAGCAACAACTTGTTGTGTTTCTTGAGGATTCATGATTCTGCTTTAGAAATAGCCAATATAGTTTATATAAATAATAGATATATTTTACTAATTAGCTTGGTTATCCTTGATGATATGATTGATCTATGATTAGGTTTCATACAAACGTAACAGAATTACTACACTCTATGAACAAGTCAACTAAGGACAATAGTCACAGTCAACTAAAAAAGTCAACAAGACATTTCCAAGGGAGCTTAGGACACATATTCAATCAGAGAGCAGATAATACATAATACAAGTATATATATGGCAAGATGTGAAATATGACAAATTACACAAAAAATACACAAATTTTAAAAAATTTGGGCAGAGTTTATTTTCGTAAATATGTCATATTTCGCTTGAAATATGTACATGTACATGTTTCGCTCAAACAAATTCAAACATATTTCGCTTAGTTGAACCTTGCATGTTTCACTTAGAACTGTCTTACATGTTTCGCTTGGAATGAGGGAAACATGTTTCGCTTGAAATGAGTGAAACATGTTTCGCTTGGAAACATGTTTTGCTTCATTCAAGCCAAGACATATGTCACTTCATTCAAAGGTACTTAACTCAGGTTTTACCAATCTAAAACCACTAAACAATTCTAGCAATAATTACAAATCAATTAAGAGTCTCACAGAATCACAAACCACAAGATTTAAACAATATTTTGAGCATGCTAAGCAAAATTCGAGCATATAAATGAGAGAAACACATGGAAAACTTTATAAGGACCATTTAGAACAAATAATAAGCACTTAATATCAGTTTACAAACACACTCAAAACATCACATGAGCACACTTATACAATGTTAATAATTTTCGCACGCTTAGGAGACAACTTTTCTAATTAAAAGAGTTCTAAGGAGGCAAAACTAGTAACACGAGTATAAACAGCCATCATAGATATTACTTGACACAAACCCATGAATATTCAACCATACAACACATGTTTACGTTATCTATTTAATGTACTATTTATAATGTTATTATAAAACAGACTCTATACGTTAACGTTTATATCAAAACTCTGTCAACATGTAATGCTTACAGACAATACAAGTGTACAAGTTACCAATGCATAATATTTGAATATAATTCCCTCCAAAACCCTAGTACAACTCTTTTAAGCTTATGGTACAACCTGATTAAGCACACTATTCAAATATGCTCCATTTCTCTCCAAATTCTATAGGTTTTTCATACCACCTCTTAAGCTCAAGTCACAAACACTCGATGCACAAATATTGAACTATAGTTACCCTCCAATCTCACCCTTACTCGTCCTAAATCCAAAACCCTAACCCAAAACCTTAATGAATTTGTAACACCTTAAACTAGCTCAAACCAAGCCAAAACCAAGCTACCACCCTCCACCATGATGCATCACCTTTCCTACCACCTTGTCACCACCCTTGAGCCCCAAGCAAACTCCTCATCACCTCCTTGTCACCTACTCATCACCTTGCACCCCAAGTCGAACCACCTTGTCACCTCCTTGTTTAACCGAACCCCTCTCCACCTCCTAACACTTCTCCAAGCTACATACTAGCTTTTAATAGTCACTAGCTAACCCTTGGCTACCACTCCTTCACAACTTGGCCACTACTCTACACAAACTTGGTCACCACTCCTATTTAAACCCTATATATACACGCATACATGTACACCTTCAAAACTCACCACTAAGTTTCATACTACCTCAAAAATAGTTTCATACTACCTCAAAAATATGAGAAATCCTAAAATAATCTAGCTAACGCTTATTCTAGTCTTAATAAGCCCCTATTCATTTTATAATTACGTGAAATAAGCCCCTAAATCCTAAGCCCACTCGTTTGGTTTTTCCTAAACCAAATGCACCCTTAAAACCTTAATAAGCTATTTTCGTAAAGCCTAAACCCTAAAAGCCATAAGTTAAACTTATAAGCTATTCTAATAAGTT
Organism: Tanacetum coccineum; assembly: GCA_026074375.1. Taxonomy (NCBI): domain Eukaryota; kingdom Viridiplantae; phylum Streptophyta; class Magnoliopsida; order Asterales; family Asteraceae; genus Tanacetum; species Tanacetum coccineum. The sequence goes on from BQNB010019091.1 coordinate 17,360, forward strand.
AATCTATCATTTTTATAAGCTTAGAATCAAACCCTAAAAGCTAAAACCCATCGTTTGCACCTTTTCTTTCTATCCTAAATCAGTTTATACATCTCACACATATTCTAAAAACCTTTGATCATGTAATCATAAGCATTTGTTTCTAAGTGATTCAAGATTATTCCTCCAAGTGCAAGAGAAGAACTCTCGTTTTCATCAAGATACAAAGTTATGTAGTTAGTGCATTCGTGACATGTCTTACATTCACAATGTATAGATCGAGTACATGTATTCCAAACTTATGTAATAGTTAGATCATGGTGATCATGGTGTGTATAGTTGTAAGATCGCGGTGATCATAGGAAGTATAGTTAAATCGGGGTGATCTTAGTAAGTAGTGTTAGATTGGTGTGATCGTAGTAGTGTCTAGGTGAAGTAAAGTTATGAATCGTATTGAAGAAGTTGTGAATCGTAGTGAAGAAGTAGTGAAGTGAAGTTGTGAAGTGAAGTGAAGTCGTGAAGTGAAGTCGTGAAGTGAAGTGAAGTCGTGAAGTAAAGTGAAGTCGTGTGGTGAAGTGAAGTTGTGTGGTGAAGAGAAGTTGTGAATTGTTGCGAAGTAGTGTGGTTAGTTGTGATAGATTGGTTCTAGCTAGGATTAGAACTCGACATTTGGCTTAGTGTCGAAAATCGGTGTAAGCTTAGTTGTGTTCGGTTTTCTCCGCCTAAAGGGAGCATGTTGACTAGTGAAGTATCTCTCGAGTTGGGTGCTCGGGGAGTGGAGTAGGGCGAAGAGGTGCTCCGTGACCGAACCACTATAAATCATCGCGTCCGATTTGGACTTTATTTTACTTTTCGCTTTACATCTTTATTTACCTTATCGCCTTACATTTATATTTGCATTAGATTATATGTGTGTTGATTGTGCTTATATTGTTATGACATGTTTTAGTGGATATAGATGCATTATTCACACTTATCATATTGCATCTAACTTGATGGATAATTTGATAAGAAATATTCCAAAGTATTTATTTCAAACTTAAGTTAGTCAAATAAGGCAAAATACTAATTATTGTCCAAAACGTTTAAGTCTCGTTCTAGCTTATTACTTGTTATGTTATCTTTTCCTTTAGAGACTCGACATTACTAGTCTGGTATATCTTTGAAAATGTGTAATTAACCTTTCAAAAATATTAAAATTGGTTAATTTTTGAAATGGTGAGGAAACTAATTTGTTTTCAAATAAAATCGAGCTATGTATACATTGTTATATCTAATACACAAAACGACGACAAGCATTTTATGTGTTATGCTATATGATTATGTGCATTTCTTTATGTCTTAAGTTTGTTAGTAGAAATTATTAAATGATCGTTGCTATTTGTAGTTAAGCTAATTGAATGTCTAAGCACATGTGCCATGTACACTATTTGTTTGTAGCTAGTTTTTCGGATTATGCATAACTAGAACTTATGCTAGATTTCTTGCATTAAGATTGCGAAATTGTTCTTGCATTACATATAGGCATAGATCATTTAATTTACAAATGTTACATAAACATTTTGTAAATCTTTTCGAGTATGGGAATATACTTAGGAATAAGAGTTCAATAACTTGTCAAGTATATTATTAAATGTGTTAAAACTAGTCACCTAAATATTTCTAACGATTTAATCTATTTTCAACAACACGTTTAAATATTTTCAACAACTTGCTTTGACCTTGTGGTGGGTTAAACAAGAAAAGATTGTATTAATACATTAGTAACTAAGAAAAAGAAAATGCTTGTGCTTGCATGGTTCTAACATACACACATAATTATATTTTTTTAACATATAGTAATTTACAAAAGATGTGTGTTGTATAAAAATGGTTAGAAAACTCATTTATATACTCATAAAATGTCAAAAACTATGTATATTATACATAACAACAAATAGTTTTTCGCACAAGTAAAATTTACGACAATCTTGGAATAAGAAATTAACTTATCATTATTCATCACCTACCTTTACATCTAATCTTTTTGATTAATGGAACACAACCTATTTAATATATCTATCTATTTTCTTTTAATGAGTTAGTTGAGTGAGGGTCAAAAAGATTTCGAGAATATATCAATTCATTATTCAAATTATGATTGATATCTTTATTGAATCTAATTGACAAGTTTTCGTGTATGGACATGAAATCGGATTCTTATTTGTTTAGTTTCAAGATTATATCAAAATATAACAAAAGATATCATCTTGAATCTACATAACTCAATCACACTTGATTGATATGAAAATAATTACATCATTTTCTAGATGAAAAGAATATGCATCGGATCATAACTCACACTTGTGTAGATGATGCCATATTGACTCTACTTGTCCAATGGTTGTGTTCCAAATATTATACTAATATGTTTAATACATGCATAAAATACACAATGATTTAGGATTGACTACTTGGATGTTTCGTCCGAAATATTCAAGCAATTTACATTACAATGCAATTAGTAAATGTGTCATTTCTGAAAAAATCAAACACGAGCAAACTAACAACATATGTAAACTTTGATCATAAAGCATAAGCACAACTCACAAGCTTAAAATTCACTATTTAATAAAATTCTTTAAATAAGAATAAATTTTTGTTTTTCACTAGATAACTGGATGTTTGGGAAACATTATGTTTAATGATTTTATGGACTTATCGTATTAAACGATTGATAAAGGATAATATATATCCTATGCATTTTATTTTCTTCGTAGCATAAATGGTTGTGTTAGGAGAAAATACACTACATATAATTTGAAAAATATAAGTTATTAGAATTAAAAAATAACCTATCAAAATATGTGTCAATGCATAAACAAGTAAAAATATATTTATTCAAATACTTTTTTAATCATAATATACAACATTGATAAGAATAATAATTTTAGAAAAGCATATTTGTTTAAAAAATAAAATATGTCTCTTTTTCATTATTTATCATTAAATATGATCACGAACTCATTTTAAGATAAATAAATATTGATGAGATTCATTTCACATGACATGACATAGAGAATTCTTAACTACACTCTTATTCTAACATATTTATCATTGTCCACAAATAATGTAATCTCTTGGCTTTGAATAAACCCAAACCACGTTTTAAATATCACATGTGACAACTACACATGTAAGATGACTAAATATAAGACATCCATTAAATAAAGCAATATGTAATCGAAACCAAACAACCTATAGATCTTGAACAAAAGATTAAAACATCTTGCTTACGCTTATCTTATAATTTCACACATCTTGATTAGGATTATGCAAACCAGAATTAAAGTATGTTAGTTGAGTCATGTAAGCCCTCTATGAAAAGATAATACAAATTTTATCTTTGCTACACTTCATTATGCAAATATAAGAATTCTATTTTGTCTAACATGAGAATGACTACTGGAGAATCTATTGCACTAGAAATTCAATTTGACCTAACGGTTGAATTGCTTCCAAGAGTAAAGTTGGGTTCGGTGTATAACCTGTAAAAATAGTCTTGTTTAGCCTAAAAATTAGACACCCACCCACTTTATTTACAACCACTAGTGTAACACCCACCAAGCGTATATTGGATTGCACAGCGGTATTTTGGCAATTGGGCGTTACTAATAGCACCATTCACAAGATATAGAAAAACGACCCCTAATGAGATGTTTTAACAAACATGTGTTCCATTATTAATCAGAGTTAAAATGTGTTTAGGTCCCCACAGAATCGCAACCACCGTCTATTACAACATTGAAAGACAATTGTTTTAAATAAAAGACATTGTTTTAACACAACTTAAAACATAGTTTTTGAAAGACCAAAACACACAAGTAGTCTTTCCATAAATCCATCACATACACGGCACCTCCACGCCATCGTTGCCATCATCCATGGTTACTTGGGATAAAACATGTTTAAACATCAACCAGCAATGTTGATGTGAAATTCATAGAGTTCAATATAACTTAATAAGCAATAACTTTGAAAACCATATTTAGTTATCGGTAAAACAAAGCAACGAATGCAATGTATAGCAACTTATTTTTTTTACGCATTAGCTCATGCACCGAAACGTTAAACATACTATGGCATTTCATATGTTTATGTGTGCCCAAAACAGGTATTATTGTTATTTATACTACTACTTTCTAATTACAAAATGTCCGGTACAGGATGCTCACCTACAGATTCATACCTCGAACAGGGTTGTCAAACCCAATAGATCTATTTAATGCATTAGCATTCACCTCGCAAGGCAATTAACGGTTCATGAAATAAGGGACTTCGACAATAGCAATCTTTATCCGGAACATCTCGTAAATCGAGTTCCAGCATACCATTACAATCGTTATGTGTTCGATTTTATAAAACAACATGTATCCCCTTGTGGGTTTTTAAAACAATTAAAAGAATTTAAATTGCGAGGCAATAAAGTTACCTGAAGCAACGATTCCAAATCAATCAAGTAAATCAAGCGCTAGTAACTTCACGTCTTAACCGTGACCCATATAATACATATATAACGGTACGTGACTAAACGTATATCAAATCTATATTGCATACTTGAATATATGTAGATATATTTATTTATATATATATATATATATATATATACTATATATATATATATTATTTACGTATATACAATCATATACTAAAATCTCCAAGTGCGACGCAAAACATTTCATCTTGACACACTTAACAATATTACCACATTTTCCATAAAGTTTCCATTTTTAGAAAGTTACTGAAAGTAAGGATAATATAATCTGAACTTCTATTCTTTACAATTTTAAACTATACTTTGGAACCCCTTGCTTATTAAAGTCTTTATTCAAATGTTTACGTAAGTTTGACTTGCAAAGTCTAACTTCGGTAGTGGACTTTTTACCAAAAATTACCCCCAAACTTGACTCGGCACCGTAATGTTGACCTGAAACTTAAGTTGTTACATTCTCCCCTCCTTTAGGGAGTGTCGTCCTGGTGCTCGGCTTGACTTGTCCGCTTTCCTCGCTTCGTCCTTACTTTTAAAGAGATGAGGGTACTTTTTCTTAATCTGATCCTCACGTTCCCAAGTAAATTTTGGACACTTTGCAAATATCCAAACGAACTTTAACAATATTGTATCCCGACTTTGCTTTAAGTCGGCTTAACATCTCTATCAAACTGGGCTAGTCAATTCATATGCAACTTTATTTCATGTTGAATCTCATCCATCGATAACAACAATATCACATTCTCCACTAAACATCTCTTAAGATTCAAAACATGAAAAGTACTATGAATCCCTTTCAACTCTTCAGGAAACTCCAACGTGTAAGCTACAGGACCAACTCTAGCTAGAATCTTGAATGGCCTAATGTAACGTGGACTTAACTTTCCGCGCTTTCTAAAATGCACGGCGCCCTTCCATGGCCGAATACTTGAGCTAGTACATATCATCAACTTCAAATTCAATGGCTTAGCTCTCTTATCTGCTTAGCCTTTATGGCAACTTACGGACAGTCAACAACGGTTCTTAATTGGGACATATCTTCTCGGTAGTATCACGGATCAATTCTGGTAAGGTGAGCTGGCTATCCCAACCTCACTCCAGCATACTGGTGATCTACATTTCCGTCCATACAAAACTTCATATGGTGCAACCTTAATACTTGCGTGATAACTATTGTTGTATGAGAACTCGACCAATGGCAGATGGCGATCCCAACTACTTCCAAAGTCGATCACACAGGCATGCACGTAACATATCTTCTAGCGTTTGTATAGTCCTTTCAGTTTGACCATCCATTTGAGGGTGGTAAGCGATACTCATATCCAAATCCGTCCCCAACGCTTCCTAAAGTGATCTCCAGAATCTCGACGTAAAATGGCTATCTCGATCCAAGATGATCGAAAACAGGAAACTCATGCATACACATTATTCCTTCAGGTAAAGTAGCGTGAGTTCTCCATACTATCCTTTTTATTATCGGTTAGGAAATGAGCTGATTGGGTCAGTTCGGATCGACAATTAACCTCAAAATCCGTAATCATACCCATTTGGCCGTCTCGGCAAACCACTTACAAAATCCATAGTAATCCTTTCCCACTTCCAAACTAGAATCGCAGGTTGTTGCAGCAACTCGAACATTTTCTGATGCTCAGCTTTGACCTTCGCACATGTCAAACACTTACTAACATACGTAGAAATATCTGCTTTCATATTCGGCCACCAGTACTGAAAAATACTAGTAATCTTTGATATTATGTAAGAACTAGAGAGAGAAGTGGGTTGGAAAGTTTCTAGAGAGAGAAAGATGATAATATTATTAAGTGTGTGAAAAATGAGAAAATGAAACAACCAACCACCTCTCCAAGCTGGGACGAGGGTATATATATTACATATCTTGGCCGGAGCCATGGGCCCTTCTTTATCGGGCATTCATGGGCCTTGGGCCAGACTAGCTTACTAGACTAATCATATAACAAACTACGGGCTAAGACTATTACAACTTAGAAGTGACCGATACTTTTCTTGTTTCCAACAATCTCCCCCTAAGGGAGGTCACTCCATTTTACAAAATTTAAACCTAGCATACTATGCTATATCTCTTAGTCTTCAGCTCGTAACTTACAGTCTACTTGTGAATTATTTGTTAGTAAATCTTTGAACTTTTGGCTCGAGCTTGTTCCTTTATCTTTATTGTAGTGGAGATGTGATCTTGAGCACTGTGAGATCATCACCACAGCATAATCTTGTTTCACATCTTGTTGGGGGGGGACTTTGTCATCTTGTGATCTTGTGACTTCTAGACCGACATGCTCATACTATTCTTGATTTGTTGACTTGGAAAGCTTTAATGTTGCATCTTTCTTGAAATTCTTTAACTTTAACACTTCGTCACTTCGAGAAAGACGTTCGGTATCAGAGTGACGGAAACTTCTTTGAAATTCTTTGACTTTAATACTTTGTCACTTCAAGAAAAGACGTAATGGTATTCAGAGTAGTCGGAAATCTTGAAACATGTACTTGAGCTTTCATGATGTCTTTATGTTTGTCGGTCGGGTATGAGCATGTAGTTATGAATCTTGTGAGTTCAGCTGGAATCAGGTACCTTCACCACCATCTTTAAGTATCCTGCATTAAAATAGTTAGCAATAAAGCGGCTAATGAGGACGAATATGGGCTGTGTCATTCGTCCATGTTGGTTGGAGTAACCTTCAAGTCCGTGAGGATCGACATGTGATCAGATAGATTCAATTTAAGAAGAATCTTCTTGACAGGATTTCCAGCTGAAGTATTGAATCTTTCTAACACATATGTATTAGATTCATCGTACTCAGCATGTTCTCATTATCGGAACGTCTCAAAGCAGACATCACGATAAGAGTGAACCAGTGAGTTACTGTCTCACCGATTGAAATAGAAAATCAATTTGAAAATCAATCAACGTGTCACTTGCTAAAGTGATTTTGTGACACATTGAGAGTGTTAATCATTTCAAAAATTCATATTAATCGTCAATCATTTCCTGGAACAAGTTTGATTCTTATAGAATCGCACCATCGTTTCTTTCCAGTTGTTACAAGTTTGATTCGTATAGAATCGCACAAGTCACCTACCATGAGCTTGTTTGATGTTGGCTCAAGCAGGATTTCCATCTTCATTGTGATACTTCTTAAGTATACTCTAGATGTTTTGGTTTAATATCATAAGGTAACTGCGTAGGACTCTTAATATATATCTTGTAATTCACATTGTGTGACTTAGTAAGAAGAATTTGACAAGTGTCCTAATGAGATTTATAGATGATCTCTTGGCTCTAGACTTAATAGTGCACTTTGATTTTAGTGATCGGAGGCTGGAGCAGACTGCCACCTTTTCAATATCAACTAACTCGGAGTGAGAAAGTTGATAGAAATGCGTGTAATCTTTGTGAGAAATGAAACAAGAGTCTTTTAAGAGACCTTGAGTGGTAGGGAGGGTTTGAGCATAGCGTTACTGGGTTCCATGATAGTCTTCTAATGTCAGTAACACTTAGTGTTTTCGACAGTTTATGTATTGACCGGTTTCGCCTAGTGTTATGGAGGGTTCTTTATTTACAACCTTTTTCAACTTACATTTCTTTTTCATTTCAACACCTTCTTTGTTACCGAGGACTTCATAACTACCACCTTGTTGGTTTTTGTTCCAGTGTTCGCTCCATCTATGTCCGCATTATTCTGATCTCATTTTTCCTCCTTTTGTCTCATACCTAAGGGCTTCTACAGCTTAACTAGTGGATAATCACTGGGTTAAGATCTCCGGTTCTGGATGGATCATGAGATTTGAATACCTAAGCCTAACCGCCTTATTACTTCATAAATTTAAGAACATGGTCGGTCTTTTAGGTATTTCATCACAATCCTTCCAAAAACATTGAAAAATTTCAATAATAGTGTTGATTTAAATATCAAAAGATTTTACACTTTGAGAGTTTTTTATCTCCACTAAAAAGCTCCCTTTATGCATGTGCATCGTAATCGTAGTACATGTTAAGTGTGGAGTGCATTGAGTCTATTTTATTTGATCACATCTCGATACACTGTTTAGATTCAGTTTTAATATATTTTCTCCCCTTATCAAAAAGTTAATTCCTTGATATTTTAGATATCAATTGATTAAACGTTCGGGGACAAAATGTTACAGAATAACTTATAGGAACATTTTAATGCTCCCCCTCAAATTATGAGGGTATTTAAGACAGTGCTGAGTACAATAATTTGAAAATTTTTGAATTTACTAAGAAATTCTTGAAAATTTTGTACTCGAGCACTCCTTAATATCACCATAAAGTCTACACTACATACAATCACAAGATTATTATGTACGAGGTTTGACCTGATTGATTGAGATTCATCATCATTGATAGAATCATATGGTTCTTTGGTCGAGTTGTTAGGTCTCTTTCATACAATTTCCCACCAACAAACTTTTCCAAGCTCCTCATTAACCTTCTTTCTTTCAAGAGGTTGCCAATCTGATCTTTCTCTGTCCAAGCACTCTTCAGCGTTGCTTTAACTTGCTTTCCAAAGTTATGAAAGTCTTTACATCAAACTTCGAGGATAGAACAGATTCAGATACATATGTAACTTGAGCTTGTGAGGTTGGTGATGTCAGTGTTGATGTTGTCTTAGCTTCCCCCTAATCTCAAGCATCACTTTCTTGAGTAGTTCCAAAACTTTCTTGGAAGCAGCATCAAGCGTCTTGAGTATAAACCCAGATATCTGGAGTACATTAATAAAAAACCCTTTAAGAATTTTGATAACGCAACACCAAGGTCAATTAAGTCCAGATGGAGCGCATTTCTCTCTTTAGATAGTGATGATTTGTTTGTAACACCAAGTCATTAAGTCACGGTTGTATACAATTTAATCCCTCTATGTAGTCGAAATGATAATTCGTAAGTCAGCTAAGTACCAATAAGCCATTTCTTCCTACAGGATAGTGATATCATAAAGGAAAACATACCTATAGTGTACCTTTTTATCAAATATTTCTACACATTTAAGGAATAAGCTTAGTGATTAACCGTTTAAGGAAGCCTTTATTGAATCAGTAACCAATCTTCTCATGCTTAAAATAAATCTTTTTACAACACTTCCCCCTAGTATCTTAAATGATGCATACTTGAAATCACAAGATATCTCTACCCCTATGTGGTTGAATTAGTGCACCCGAAAGTTACAAGTTAAACATTGATTTTCTATGCGGTTATGACATTTGTTATTCCCGGATGGCACGTGACAGTAAGGAATAGGTATGGAAATTCTATCACGTATACTCATTATCTTTCTTGTATATCTATTCCTTCCCCCTTGCTGGTTTCGATACCTCGGAATCAGCAAAACCTAGTACGCACATATACTCGAGATCGTGTTCGAATAATTGATAAGCTTAAATCTATTCCGTGAGAATCAACTAAGTCTTAAATTGCAAATAAGTCCATAAAGTTTTAAACACATGACATCTAAAGCTTGTGTAGTTAAAATCCATTAACTCCCCTTAAATTATGATCCGTCATTATTAAAAACTTTATCCGTTAAATTCCATGACTTATTTTGAAAGACCGTTTTAAAAGATTATTTTATGACGATTTCTCCCCCTCAAATAATGACCCGTTTTCTATTTAAAGAGTTGTTGTCATTGTTTGAGTGGTCGAATTGTCTTTGAAAAATCTTTTTGTGATTACTGAAAACACTGATTCATTATGAAGATAACTTTTTACCAATAAAAATAAGATTTCTCTTATTTTAACACATAAGCGCACTGACACGTACACTAATGGAATATAGGAAGCACGGGTTGTGATGCAAAATAATCACAAGCTTTGTATTCTATGGTCTAAAGTAGACCATGCCAGAGAATAAATTCCCGTTGAGAGGACAAGTTCCCTTTTTGGTCGGAATACTTGCCTTTAAGATGATGACCGGGTTGCTATCTGAAATAATAGCAAGCCATTTGGAATGTTTTGAAAACATTTGGAACTTCTGCTCGAACTTCATTTACAGCCTCGTATCATTATTGAATGACATTTCTAAGACCGTAAATGTTATTGATTTTCAGAAGACATGCCATTTTTACCTCTTTTTATATTTTCTCATTTTTTTTTAATTTTTTCTTTGGTTTTTAAAATTTTATATTTTTGTATTTTATTTTTATAAAAATATTTGAATATGAAAAATCACTTTTTGTGTTTTTATGGTTTTAAAATAGTATAAAGTATGATACAAGATATATGAATAGGTTACCATTACTATTACATCAACTTCAGCTGCCAATTGTTTCAGTGTCTACGCGTAAACTTCTGAATTCCCAGCTTGTTGTTAGAAAATTATTTCTATTTCGGCCAAAGCTTTAGTTGAAGATGTATGTGTGATTATTCCGTATTGACAAAGTAACTTCGATCACACTTTCTCAACATGCTCTTTGTATAAAGATGAATCTAATGTCTATATTGCTTGGATCTGGAATGTTTAACGTTGTTGCAGGCATAAGGCAATAGCTCTTTTGTTTATTCCACAGTACATTGAATTTTATTGAATCCAACGCCATAGTCGGTAAGCTGTGATCTCATCAAAAGGATTCTTTGAGCACAAACAGCCGGACAAAGCCCAAAAAATATATTCAGCTTCCGTACTGGAATATCGCATCGCTTTTTCTTCCTTTTAGACGACAAGCTAACACGTCTATCACCCAAAGTTGCATATACAGAAGTGCTTTGGCGTGTATCTTGACAACCAATGCATGACCGCATCTGCAAATGCTGTTTAGGCTAATTGAAGAATCCCTTCGGATACTATAGACCCCGATGTAGGTTCCTTTTAGATACTAAAAGATCTTTTTACCGCATTTAAGTGCTTTTTGGTAGGCCGTGGCCTGATACCAGGCCATACATGGCATATAGGCAAATTATAGGTTCAGCGTCTAATGGCTGTAAGATAAAGGGGGTTGAAAATCTATACCATGTTAGTGTGACGGTCTACGGCTTTCCCTTCTTTAATCCTACATTCTCAGTTTGGATTTCTCTACCATTGAGTATTACTAGGTCCACAGAGTCAAAACCGTATTATGTAACGATTCAAAGGGAGTATTTTGTTGGTTAATAAAGATGCTCTAGGACTTTGAGAAATCTGTAATTTTCCCTAAGAAAAATGAGATTTTGCCCATCATTGAACATCTTAATATGTTGAACACATGGATTTTTGAATATAGATCACAAGTTCAGGTGTTGATGCAGCAAGATATATCATCGACATAAATTTGTTACCAAAAGTAATCTTTTGCCGTCTCTGCGGTGATGAACAATATGGGATCCACTGAGCTTTGGAAGAAGTCTTGGATATCAGAACGAAGGACAACATATCATACCACCACGCGTGTGGAGCTTGTTTCTACCATAAAGAGCTTTCTTTAGCTTATACACGTGATTGGGGTTATCTTTATCCATGAACCCATCCGGCTGGCTAACATAAACCTCTTCCCGCAGATTGCCATTCAAAAATGCAGTCTTCACATCCATTTGGTATACAACCATGTTCATATGAGCAGCAAACGAGAGAAAAATCCTTATAGCCTCTAATCTCGTAACCAAAGAAAAAGGCTCTTCAAAATCGATTCCCTCCTCTTGACGGTAACCACGGGCTACTAATCGAGCTTTGTTCTTCAAATTCTCCCAGTTCGTCTAGTTTCACTTTGTAGATCCATTCAAAGTAATTCACCATAACTTTGTCTGGTCGGGGTACGAGCTCCCTTATTCAAGTCGTTCGAACTCATTAAGTTCTTCTTGCATTGCTTCAATCTAACAGGCTTGAGTCAAAGCATCTTTATACGTCTTGGGTTCAACAGCGGTGAGGAAAGCATCGTAGTAACAGAAAAGAGCTTGCTCATGTAATTGCAGTCGAGTGGAAACTGGTCTACCGAGTTCACCGATTATGTTTTCAAGTGGATGATCCTTAGTCCATTTGCTATTGTGTTTAGAAATTTGGTGATCAGGGTGCACAATTGTATGAATAGAATCCGATGATGAAGATTGATCAGAGGGGATTTCTGGAATTGGAACACCAAAGTATGGATCATTACCCATATGTGCAACTTCAATATCATGATTATCTTCTTCAACATCGTTCGGAATGATTGGAGGTTTGGTTTCGGGTGTTGTTTAAGAATTACTTGGGGATGGTGCATCTTTGTCAACTGTACTTGATGAAGGTGAACTGGTTGAGTCAGCAAGAACTGGAGAAGTTACTTCATTAATTAGAGCAACAACTTCAGGAGATGGATGATCAACACTAGGTGAAGGATTGAGAAATTCATCGAACAATGGTTGAAACAGCATATCCCAATTAGTTCGCGAAGGTGGTACAAACGGTGTTGAAGGATGGGGGTTTGGCACGAGTTCTGAACTGATTGTTATAGGAGTCATTTCATGAAGTACAGGTCCTGAACTGTTGTGTTCAGAAGCCATCGCAGTCAGGCTCATCAAAGTCACGTGAATGGTTTAAATTATTGTCTGTACGTTGTTGTAAATCCAGACATGCTTTCTTTGTAGGGTGCATAACCAATGAAAATACCTATATCGGCCTTCGGTTGTAACTTACCTAAGTTCTCGCTATCATTTGTTGGGTAGCAGAGTGCACCAAACACATGAAGATACGATAGGTCGGGAGGTTTGTTGTGCAAAAGCTCGTATGGTGTTTTACCATGGCGACGGCGTATCATGGAACGATATTGGGTATAACAGGATGTAGCAACCGCTTCCGCCCATAGAAATAAAGGGGCTTTTGCATAAATTAAATTAGTACGGGCTGCTTCAATTAGCGTACAATTTCGTCTTTCAACAACATCGTTTTGCTGTGTGGAGAGCGGGCAACAGATGTTTCATGAGAGATGCCAACCTTCTCATAATATTCACTCATGTCTGATTAACAAACTCAGTTCCATTATTTGTTCTGATGCATCGGACGGTTTCCTTAAGTCGTACTTGGATAATCTTCAAAAAATTGATAATAAAAGCTGGAGCTTCATCTTTTGATCGCAAGCATTTTACCCATGTAAATCGAGAGTAATTGTCGACAATAACAAGGATGTACTTCTTTCCATTGATACTCGCGACACGCATTGGTCCATACAGATCCATGTGCAACAAATAAAGTTTTTCCTGATTGGTGTCCTCAGATTTGGGTTTGTGGGGTTTCTTCGTGCTCTTGCCTAAAGCACATGCAGACACAAAAAATTTGGTTCCTTCTCAAACTTAAAGCTTAGGGAGGGACCTCGAAAAGACATGTATGGCAAGATGATAAATAGAACGATGTTCTAATGAGAGAAGATGCACGAGTGCCTATAACCGAAGATTGGTTTTAGAGGCTTAACATAGGACCGATAAGGAGAGGACGCCATCATATCCCCAAAAGAGAGTGTATAAAGATTGTCCCCTCAAGATCCAGTTAATAAATCAACACCTTCTAGATTACGAATGTAGCAGGTGTGTTGACGAAACACAACTTCGAGGTTAGAATCACAAAATTGTCCCACCGAGAATAGATTATGCCTAAGTCCTTCAATGTAATAAACCCTTGAAATTGTAACATTCCCAATCTGATAGTCTCCATAACATAATCTTGCAACTGTTACATTACCGAAATTTGACATGTAACCAATAATTTGTTGACGAAGTTGGTGAGCTGAGAGCGATCTCTGGTCATATGCTTGGAGCAGCCGGAGTACAAATGCCAGAGGACAATTTGGACGACCTGCATTCATCAAGAGAGGAAGATGGAACATTGGAAATTATGAATCCCCGGGATTGACTGGGTTCTGAATTGTTAGCAGTTACAGATTTAATAACCTTATAATGTTAATCAGTGAAACACTATTTTTAGACCTTCCTAGGTTTCCTTGAGTAAACCAATGTGACGACAGGTTTAGGTGTTTTATTATCTAGAGCAGATGGTTTCCTAAGGGGCACTTCAGTAGCTGTGGTAATCCTTGTTAAAGGCAAGCATTCCTAACTATAGTGAAGGTGTTCCCGACCAGTGGCTCTAGATATATCAAATATTAGTAAAACACCTTCATGTTGGTTTTTAAAACTTTTCTCTTTGATTTTTTCTTAAAGTCTAGATTTAGCACGAGCATTTCACATTGTTGATAAAATCATAGAAACACATAAATCATGATTATCAGAAGCATACACCACGTACACTTAATACATTTAAGTTCATAATTCGCTTTAGCTTGGAAATGTTCACATGAGCAGTTCCTTTAGGTGCCAACAACACGTCTTTATTTGTCAATATAGATTTAACCTTTCCTAGGGTGGTTTCTCTTATTCTTCAGAGTACTTACTTGGTGTTTTGCTGAATCTTATTACTTTCTTTGTATTGCTGAAGGCTATGGGAATTCTTCTCTAGCCATAGTAGATTGTTTTACTTTGAGAAGACAACATAGGTTTGTTAGAAGCTAGGTTTGAGGTATGGGCTGTTTTTGTGTTTCTTGTGGATGTGACAGGCGTCAGTGAATCTAAACTTTTTGACTTTTGTTCATTGGGCTGGTCTCAGCCATAATTGGTTCTCCAGAACTGTTGATACTAGGACAGGTTTTACTGATTTTAGAAAAAGATCTCCTGAATTAGTTTAGTATACTTACAGGCAGATTCTAAGAGTGGATCTAAGGGATAATTAGCTTTAATATGATCGACTAGATCCCTAAGAACTGCGGCTTCTGATGAATGCTTAATATAGGCAGAGTGAGCTGTCCTTTTATTCAACAATTTAGGGGTTATTGGTTCCACATTAACTTGATGCAACTCTGGATCACTAGGGTGGTTTGAAACATTATTGTCAACTAGGGATTTTCCTTTAAGTTTCCTTAATTCATCCTTAAGTGCTGTTATTGCCAAAGCCTTTTCCTGAAGACTAGCATTTAAATCAGAAATTTCCGCAGACTTTATATTGACTTGATTAATTAAATCATCACATTGTTCTTTTGATCGAATATGTGCTGGTTTAATCGAGTCATAAAGTTGCTTATAGGTCTGTTTCAAATGCTCATTCTCAGTAATAAGCTTTGTCACCCTATGATCTAATTTAATATTTATGGTTTCAATCTCTTCTAAGTCCTGTTTGATCTTATCCTTATCCATTTTTCCACTTAGAGATTTAATTCTCTCTTTCAACTTCTTAATTACCGTGTCTTTCCCTTGAGACTGAGCTTTCAATTCATTTAATTCAAACAATTGATCAAAACTTGGAACACTTTGATTTGAAACATAGTTTTTCTTTTGAAAAATTTCCTGTTTAAGTTGAGTGTCAACTTCTAAAGAGATGCAATGTTTTTCAAGAATGGTAAATTAAAACTTTTTTGAACAGTTTATCATAAGTTTCCCTTTTAACAAAATTCGTTTGAAGCTCAGTCTCAAGTTTGAGACACTTTTGACATTCATGCACATTCACATAATCATTCTCCACGGAAGGATTAACAAGTAAGTTCATAATATCTTTGCTCATCACTTGTTCCAAGAGTCGTTCATTTTCATTCAAAACTTGATTCATCTTAAATATTCAAATGTTTTGACTTCAATCGATGTGTTCCACAGGCCTGTCATTTGTTAGAAGATATTTTGGACTTCAGAAAGTTCAGCAACAAATGTTGGTTGAACTACTAAAGACATCCTTCAGAGGCTTTTACAAATGGTTTATTTCATCCTTAAACAAGCTTTTGTAGTGCGAAAAACCCCACGAACCCTCAGTGATAGCTGTGGGTGTGGTCCTTTCTTTGACTACCACATCAAAGTTAGCAAGATGGTGTTTAAGTTTCTTCAAACTCGTGTTAACCATGCTGACTTTAGGAAGTTCTTTTGGAACCTCAACTTGGTGGGTCAATTGAAAGTGTGGTTCTGTAGAATTACCATAATTCTGTGACCAAAAGTTTATTCAACAGATATTCAGTTTGTGGAACAAATCGTGTTGGAAAATCTTTATAAAGTTGGTTAAGAGCAGCATAATCTATTAGTGTGGTATCAACTTGGTTTTTGTTTCTTTGTCTAACATCATATTATCCTTATGTTTTAAAAGCATTTTGGAACGACTCTCTTCAGCAAGTGCTAAGGTCTCTTCTGAGTCAGGAATCACAATAGGATTAGTTTGAACAATAATATCACCAACATATAGCTTTGGTTTCGACTGCTGAGCTTTCTGCAGATAGAAGGGATTTTGAAAACCTAGAGCTTGTTTAGTGGTACTATCATAGAAAAACTAAGGTTTCGTCAACATGTGAACAGTTTGTGCAGATTGATCTCTTTTAAAAAACAATATTATCTAGTTGTTTGATTTGCTTTTCTAGAGCTATTTCTCTATCAATGTTCCTAGATTCTTCTTTCTTAAAATCATTTTTTAGAAGAGTAACCATTTGTAATAAAGATTCCTTTTCTTTTAAATGTTCTAAAAGAGTTTGTTTAAGAAGATCAATCTCTACAGACTGTGCACATGTGTCTGAAACGTTATCCTTACTCCTTAAGTCACCATTTTGTCCTTCTTTCAAAACTTTAACTTGTTCCTTATATCTTTCAAGCTCAGTAGTTAAGGTATCATTGACACTCTTATTTTCCAGATTGGTCTTGGTACAATTAGCTACTTGGGTTTTAAGCTGTTTAATCACAGATAATATCAAATCATCTTGTTGTGCAGAGGAGTTAGAATTCTGAATAGTTACTTGTTGTGATTCAATCACATACTGAGAATAAGGAATGATATTGCTATCACTGGTTATTTCAGTCTCTGAATGATTCACAACATTCGACTGTTAAGAAGAGGGCATCACCTGCACAGCTTGATGTGCCACATTATTATTCATATTATCATGATTGTGTACCTCAGCAAGAGCATCTGAACCATAATGAGATAAATTCGCCATGAGAGCAACTTTGGCAGAGTTGAGTTCGTCACAATCAGAGTCATATGCATCCAAATCATCAGCTTGATAAGCAGCATTGTGAGTAATGACAGTCTGTGTGCTTTGACCTTCAGGAATATCTGGATCTGCCAAAAAAGCTAGTTCCTCCTCATTTAGAATTTGACCATGTGCTTGAGCTTGTACCAGCAACACTTTCTCCTTAAACCATGAATCATCCCTTTTTCTCTTTAGTTTGGTGCACTGTCTGGACATGTGGCCTTCCCCTTTGCAGTTATAGCAAATAACCGTCCTCTGTTTTCCAGAATTGCTTCCACTTGCTCCTGGAGTGTAAGTCCTTGAAGTACCCGCAACAAAAGAAGTTTGTCTCCCCTGAATTGGTTGTAGTGTAACTCTTCCATTATTGATGGTAGCTTGTTGCCTAGGGTTAGACGAGTTTCTCAGCTGATTATTGGTAGTGGGATAACGGGAGGTGACAACTACAGTCAAAAACGACATCATGTGATTGATGGCATCAATGATCATCACCTTTCTGGAACACTGGAACAATTAGACTGGAGTCTTGTTGGGAAAATTCAGATTGTTGGTTAATTTAGGGAGGATATTCCAATTGAGGGATGGATGATGATGGAGAATAAACGTTGTGGTGAATTGATGATTGATGAGTTGAGTATTGTTGAGACTGATAAGGTGAACCATACTGTGGAGATGGATATGTTGAAGCTGGTGGTTGAAGTTGAGTGTTTTGGTAAGTGTGTTGATGAGTTTGATAAGGTAACTGTGTTATTTGGTGAGATGCAACTAAAGCAAGAGGATCGGAGTTACGTTCATGCATCAAATGAACTTCATTTGCATGTCGTTCATGTTGTTTCAAGTGAGCATGAAGCTGATCAACATTGGTAGTATGCAAGTATTTGACCAACTTAACATCCGTAACGAATTTGATCCATTCATCAGGAAGAGTGTTCAGAAACTTGGTATTAACTTGAAATTGCTCCAGTGGCATCTTGTAGATGATCATATCATTGAGTAGCAATGTGAATCTCAAGTAGTACTCATGTAACGACTCTCCTTTCTTGTAAGTGAACTTATCTAATTCATCATACAACTTACACTCTCGTTCTTGCTTTGTTAATGACGTTCCTTGCATGAGTAGTTTAATCTTCTCCCAAAGATCCTTGGCTACATGATGTTGACTTACAAGAGCATAAATTTCAGTTGGAAGGCCTTAGAGAATGATATTAATTGCTTTGATGTCACAATCAGCTTGAATGGCTTCTGCAGGGGTGAGCTCAGTATATTCCTTAAGTCTTGTTACACCATCCATAATGATTGATGGCCAGACGAGTGGACCTTTCTCAACGGAAGCAAGGATCATTCTACCATGAGGTCTATTCATCATATAAAGTCTGCTTTTCCATGAATCATACAAATGTTTTTCAAGCATCGGTGGTTTATTGTCACCACCCGAGAGAAGTGATTTATCAGCAAGAGTCATCATTGATAACGTGGAATCAAAAAGATTACTAATTGATCGATCAATGGTAGAAAGGAATTATGTTTGAATGTGTGATTGTTGAGTCTTGAAATAATTCTTGAAACTACACGAGATTTTACAATTCTCGACAAAACCGGGAAAATAAGTTAATGTTTCACGGGATTTTACAAGTCAAAGAAATAACCGTATAATTTAGAAATTTGAGTTGATAGGTTTTGACTAGTTCGGTTTTCACTGGTTCGGTTATCTAGTTCGGTTATCAAACAAAAACTAGTTCGGTTCCACTGGTTCGGTTATCTAGTTCGATTGTCAAACAAAAAAACTAGTTCGGTTCCACTGGTTCGGTTCACTAGTTCGGTTCCAACTTAAGAAAACTCGTTCGGTTCCAACTGAGATCAACTCGTTCGGTTCCAACTAAATCAACTAGTTCGGTTCTAACTGAAGAAACTAGTTCGGTTCCAACTTAAGAAAACTCGTTCGGTTCCAACTGAGATCAACTCGTTCGGTTCCAACTAAAACAACTCGTTCGGTTACAACTAAAACAACTCGTTCGGTTCCAACTACAAGCAACTCGTTCGGTTCCAACTAAAACAACTCGTCGTTCAAACTAAGTCAACTCCGTTCGGTTGTCCACTGTTTTCGGTTAACTAGTTCGGTTAACTCGTTCGATCTTCTAGTTCGGTTCCAACAGACAAGACTAGTTCGGTTGTAACTGAGACGAAACCCAAATTTTCAAAACTCAAAAAGACACATTTTTGATTGGTTTTTTGCAAAAAATCTTGTACAACTAGTGTTACTAACCCTATAGGAACAAGAAAAATGACAACTTTAAGGTTTTTAAGCCGAAAAATTTTAAATCAAGATTTTGCTCTTTGTAAAGGTTTTGAACACAAATCAAAAGACAAACACAAAAACTAAACACACCACTCCATGGCTCTTGATACCAATTGAAGAATACTAGTAATCTTTGATATTATGAAAGAACTAGAGAGAGAAGTGCGTTGGAAAGTTTCTAGAGAGAGAAAGACAATAATATTATTAATTGTGTGAAATGAGAAATGAAACAACCAACCACCACTCTAAGGCATGGAGAGGTGCATTTATAGTCCTATGATGGCCGACCATGGGCCTTAACGGGCTTTCCATGGGCCTTGGGCCAGACTAGCTTACTAGACTAATCATATAACAAACTACGGGCTAAGACTATTACAACTTGGAAGTGACCGATACTTTTCTTGTTTCCAACATAGTGGGTTACAGCTACTTAGGCAAACTCGTAATATTTGAATTAAAATGTACTTGCATCCAATTTGTAAAACAAACATGATCTTATCCCCGAGATTTGTAAATCGTTGAAAAGTGTAAGATGATGACTATAAACTCACCTTAAGTGAATGAACGTATGATATAGCAAATGTGTGACTTGACACTTGATAGTCCGAATGCAACCTAATTAATGTAGGTCGTATGAATATATTGCACTTGAATAATTATACCTATATAATCTTATAATGTTACATCACCACCTAAATATGTTTGTAAAAATATTACATTTGTTCATAAACAAAATAAATGTCTCATATGAATATTCATATGTTTTTATACTTAAAAACATAACCCTTTGTATATTGGTAAAAATAATGTACTTTATTATTTAAAGTATATAAACTTAGTGTCTTAGTAAAATCTTCGTTTTACACCTGTTTTGTAGGATATTTATACCCGTGGTTTCGTATTTGGATTGCCTATCAAAATATCACTTTTATAAATATTGTACCTCTGATGAACAGTAGCTTTTATTGTTTTTAATAAATTATATAAAAATACTTTTATATAATTAATTATTGAAATATCGTAGATTCATAACTTATTCGTTATAACTTCCGTTTTAATGTTTCTCTATATCCATGGGTTTTACATAAATAATTTTCTAACTTTATAAAAACCTTTTTAGGGACTGATGTCCATGTATAAAAAAACCATTTTTTATAATATTACGTCGTACAGTTACTTTTGTTATTTAATTAGTAAATCTTATGAATTCATAACTTGATCAATATCCAATGGTTTTTCAAGTTTCTTATATTTTTGAAATCACAAAAATATGTACTTTCAAGGAAAAATATAAAAGTTTTAAATCAGATTCGAATTTACATAGTTTTTATAAAGTTTCTTTTATAAAAACACTTTTACGTATATAAATTTGTAAAAATCATATCTCCTTCGTTATTTATTGGCTTTGCAAGTTCTTTACATATTTGGAATCCTCATAATATGTACTATTTTATAAAAAAACATAAAACTAACAGTTTGTGCGTCGAATTAAAACAGTGAGTTCGAATGTTTTATATAAGTAATTATATACACTTGATTTTTAAGTATTTCAAATTAATTAATTTATCACAAGACTTCTAATTTGTATAATATCACATCTTATACATAAATCAAGTCCTCTACATATTGATCAACATATCATGTTCATAAAGTCCAATAAAATGTTTTACACATTTATTTAATTACATAAACTTTATAATTAACTAATTACTCATAACTTGTTAAATAATCATAATAATTATCCATTGCTTGTAAATCCTTGTTTTAAACACATTAACATATTTTTAACATCATAATGATCATATGGAAAATGTAATTCGACAATAATTAGGGGTCTTTATATTTTATAAACTCATAAAATATTCCTATATGGTGATTAACAATATATAAATTATATAATGCATGAAATAATGTAAATAATTAGATTAGGGATCTTAGATGGACCTTGAGTGAGTGAATGATGGAAGAAAAAATAATATGATCAAACCCTTTTGATCGCAATCCTAGCTCGAAAACCTTTCTTGAAAACCCTTATTCTAAATGAAAACCCTAGCTTGAATAAACCCTTGAAAATACTTCACCAATCTTCCAATACACCTTAAATGGCTTAGTAATGATCTTGGAATACTTGTTTATGATTAGGGTTTGAAATTATGGGTGGTTTTAAGGGGCTGTTTTGGTTCGTGGTCACAAAGGAGAGACAAAGAGATGTTCTTGTTATTTTTCTTGCTTAAGAGATATGTGTGTGTTATTTCTTAACTTAGGACTCCTAGTTATAGTGTGACTTGAACTAGAAAACCACTAATGTAAATCTAACAAATGGTTTTGTGTCCCTTAAGGTTGTAACCGGTTCTAGGGCAAAAAGAGGGACAAGTATGGCTTTTGTAATTAACTAATGTCTTAGGACTAGGGTTGTGTAAGAAATTAGGCATGTTCATGAAGTGATGGATGCTTAAGCATGCCAAGCATGCTTCTTCTCCTTTACCTTAATCCATGTCAGTTCTAAACCATCCTTGGGGACAAAGTTTCATTAATTTCTTAGGCTTGGATCCTTTGGACAATGAATAATGTAATTTATATGGTTAGTGGATAGTGTAGGGATTGAATTTGGGATTTTAAAGTGTTGTAGTGATGAAATGTGAATATGGACATGTATGTATGTATGTATATGTAGAGATTTTATAAACTTGATAGTGAAATGGGTGGTGTGTTATAAAATACTCATGGTTTGATTTTAAACTTAATGGTTTTATGTAAATATGATTGAAATGGAAATTAAGTATGGTGTTATTGGTTTTATATTGTACACGTCCATATTGTTGTAAAATAAGCATGGGAGTTGAGTTTTAGGGTTCTTGATCCATTGGTTAAAAGATATAGTAGTTTAAGGCTTGTAGTGGAGAGTGGTTAGCTTGTTTGATTTAATTAGGAAGTGTTATGGGTGTTTGTATGTTGTAACCATGTATGTATGTATATAGGTGAGTGTAGTTTGTAAATACTTAAGTATTGGGTATTATGGCGAGTCTTTGTTGAAATATGGATGGGTTTCTAAGGTTACATGCATGCATGGATACTTAAAACGCGAACCAGATGCGTTTTACGTAAAGTATGAACGCAAAACTTGATATGCTAATTATTATTCTTCTAATAATAAAATAACACTTATTGAATGTCAATATTTACTTGAATGATGTCCGATTATGATAGACATTGATTTTAGCTTACGCGATTTAACTAGGCGGTTTATATGAAATGAGACGCGAAATAGCTGAAAGTAATTATTGACAAAATAATTGGAGTCATAAAATGACCTGAAAACACGGGGTGTTATAATAAAACCGAAATACCATCTACTAACCTACTAGTATTTCGCTAATAATCCTTGACACATTATAAGAGTTAATTTGAATTGATATGATGAATGAACTAATGATGTAAAATCAATAGTTAGATCTTTATGTGATGGAGAATGCTTGAAACAAGTGAGTCTTGAAGCTTGATCCTGTATGCATACTCGGTTCATCTTCTCCTATTAAGAAAATCACCAAAACTTTAATATGATATGAAACATGATCTGAGATCAGAGGATAGATAAATGCAAGATGAAATTATGAGAGAAATGGATGCTATAACAAGAGAAATGGTTTGGTATTTATAGAAAAATACTGGTATTGTAGTATGATTTTGTCGGTTCCTTTTGCAAAAGGGAACCCGCCAGTGTAAACCCATGGAACCGGCTCTCATTGTTCACCGGTTTTGGCGGTTCCTTCTGCAAAGGGAACCGGCTAATGAAAGATGATGGAACCAGTCTGCTGACACAAAATTCCCATTAGATACATCACATCTTAAAATAATTTTGTTGACTTGATGAGATATCACCTATGATGCAAATAAGTACATGACTTTCAAAACAAAGAAAGTCTAAGATGATTTATTCATTATATGTAAATGAGGGTTTTGAAGTGATAAATGGTTTAATACTAATTTTTTACTTTATTTGAAAAACAAAGGCAAGAATATATTTTAAACAAAGTAACTAAATTTATAGAAAAAGATATCATACATATTTAATATGAAAAGTGTAGTTTTAGGAAATGTGAAATAATGAAGACATATAATGCGAATGATGGATATGATGATAAATGATGAATGATGATAGTCGAGTTAGAAAACTATTGGTTTAATACGAATAAACTTTATTTTCTATTTTCGATGATTTTATGATTGTCATCGACAAAACACGGATAGATCGTAAAATATAAATAAACGTTTTACGGCTTATTTGTATTAACAATCTCCCCTTTTTTGTTGATGACAAAACATAAACTTATTGGAAGTAAATTATAAAATTTATTAGTTCTAAATTAGAGTTTTTACTTCCTTCTCTCCCTTTTTGTCGAAACAAAAAGAGTGTCGAAGAAAAACTAACTGAACAATGCAATGATAATAAAGAGTAAATGCTATGCTCCCCCTTGATTAAAGCTCCCTCTAAGTGAGGGCGTCAAGGAATCCAAATGGATTTTGAATGCTACGAAAAAATGTTAGTAAAATGATTCAATATCAAATCATAAGCTCCCCCTGGATCGGGGAACAACCTGCAAGAATAGTTGAGGATATTCCTAAAAATTTCATGAGAAATAAAAGAAAATATGACTGAAATCCTGTTATAGGCCGGTTTCCTCTCCAGTTCCTTTGCACGAAGGAACCGACCTTCCTAATATGAAGGAACCGGCCTACCTGAACCTATGAACAATACTTCTAAAAATGGCGAGAAAGCACTATTTAAAAATATGATCAATCATTCAATCACAAAACAGAAAACTAATCAAATATGATTGAGTTAAGAGCATAGATCAATCAAGAGCGGAAACACATAGTCATAACTAAGCTTGATAGTTGTTGCCCCCCTTGAATGTGATATAAGGTTTATCAAGTTAAACTAATCACATTCCATGGCAACAAAGTGAGTTTTAAACAGATATATATGAACAATATAAAGAACAAATTTAAAACACACAGAAGTAACTTTTCAACATATAGGTTCTTATTAGAATCAAATAAAGATTCTATGACACACCTTGCTTGCGGAATATCAAGGTGGTTGAATGATAATTCAGGTGTTATCTCCTTCAAACTTAATCTCTAACCAAAGTTATGAGAGTAAGAAAACAAACTTAACTAGAACTGAAACTTCAGCTTTAACAGTTCTATTCTGTTTGTTTGAGAGATAAATGAACTCTTTAATGTGTTTCACATTAATTGAAAGAGATAGCATTTACTCTCAATATCCCTTTCCTTTTAAAGGCAAAGGAATTAAGGTTTACAAGTTAACCTAGTACGCATGTCATGCATCCAGTGGGTAGTTGAGATACCATTTAATGCAGACGTGCTTTAAGGTACTAGGTACAGTCCTTTAAGGAAAGTTGTTGTACTTCTATACCAATTTAGAAGTATCTATTCTCAAAGAGATTGCTTTATTCCTTTTGACATAAAGCAATCTTTTTCCCGCATTGTAAATCTTCTAGAAGTGAAACCTTTTGTTTCAATCTTCTGTTAAGGAGATAGACATCGTTCAGCTTGGAATTGTTAACCAAGCTGAACTGAAGCTGTTGCTAAGGACTTGTCTATAGTTTCTAAACCGCCACATAAACTGAAGTAAATATGATCTTGATCTTCTAAGTACTTGAAGAACTAGAGCTGAACTTTCTTCAGCGACTCAAGCTGAACTTTCTTTAGCTTGATTAATACTTAGGGGATTTTATGTTTAAATCTACTGAAAGACTGATGGGCTCAGGAACTGACCCCAACAATCTCCCCCTATTTGAATATACAAATAGACTAAGTTAAAATCAATTGTAAGTGAGCAAAATAAATTCTTCTTACATAATTGATATAAATTGAGCAACATAAACGATTAACCACTTCTATTAACTTTCATTACATTACAAATACAAAAGATAAAGTTAATACAAAAGATCATAATATTTATTGTCTCAGCTGCTCAATGGACTTCTTTTTTGATGCTGAACTGATGACTTATGTGTTCTTGGTTGACCTGGAGTGGTCTTTAAGGTCATCCGCTCTTTTCCTTTTCTTGTTAGCTAAATCATTTAGCTCGTCTAGAGGATCTTGTTCTTTGAGGGGTCTGTTGAAGTCAATTTTTAGTTCTTTTTTGGTTTGATCAAGGTATTTCATTCTTGTCTTTATCAGCCCATAGATGGTCTTCCATCCTTTTTCCTTTTTGTTGGGACAAGCTTATACTACCTCCCTCTATTCAGCCAGATGTAGATCACTGACCTTGAGATTTGAAATGACTTCATTTGTCCCATCTTCCCTATATACTTTCAATGTGATAGGGCCCTTTGTTGTAAGAACATTACAGTTTGTGATCTTAGAGCTTTGTCTTCTTTTCAGCACTTTGTCATAGTATTTATCATACATTAACTTCATGTTATAGTATTGTGTCACTACATCAATTCCCATAAGATTAACCAGTTTACTCTTTACCTTTTCTACTTCTTGTTTGGCCAACTCACCTTTGAGAGATTTTTCAATCCTCTTTTGTTCTTCAATCTTCTTAGCAGTAAGGTGAATTTGTTCACCACCTTCAGTAACAAAGCTGAACTTCTTCAACTTCTTTTGTTTAGAAGATTCAGTAATCGTTTCAGCTGGATTGGCATGATCATCTTTAGAATTACTTTCAGTCTCTTCATCTTTAGCATCTTTAGAAGACATAACTTCTTTGCCTTTGCTCTTTGGAAAGAGATGAGATTGAAATGATGAAGTAGTTGGTGGAGTTCTGGTTATTGGTTTAGGTTTACATTATCAGCATCTTTTGTAGCTTGATTTATGTTCTTCTCCTCCTCAGCAAGTGATGCACTTGCGTAACCTACTATAGGAATACCTTTGTCTGTAGCTTTTGTTGATGCATTTTCTATAATAGTGGCAAACCTGTTCAAGGTATCAATGACCTTGTGTAAAAGACATGGAAATGCATCCTAAGTCTTAAGCTTTTCTTGAACTGAAGAGATTTGGCTTGGTAGACCAAGAAACTCTGCTGGAAGTTTCCATTGAAGGGTCTTTAGTTCAGCAACCTGGGAGGTAAGATGAGAGATAGTGGAAGTGAAAGTCTCTAGTTTCTTTAGGATCTCTTTTAAGTCCCCAGGTAGCTCAATTTTCATGTCTCAAACATGCTTCTTTAGCTCTATAACATCTCTAGATAATTCAGTAATTTTGGAGGGGAGCTCTTTCAGTTCACTTGGTAGGCAGCTGATTGATATCTGGATATAAGGTTAAGAGTTTGGATAGTTCAGGTTTCAGAGAAGTTACCAGAAGTTCAGTAAGCTGATTGATATCTGGATAAAAGGGCCGAGCTTTAAGGAAAGCAACTTCTGCTTTAGCCTTTGCTTTTTGTTGCTACAACTTGTCCTTCTGAGACTGAAGTAATTGAACCTGAGCCATCAACTCTTGAATTTGAACTGATTTAAGAGATGGAGGATGTGGAATTAAAGTGTCTTCAGATCTATTATGAAAGGTGGTATGAGTGTCTTTATATCTTTCAGTTTCCTCCTCTTCACTCGCTTCTGAAACAATGATGGGCTTATCCTGTAGGGAGTCAGGAGTGAAGAAAGCAGAACTTGTGTCTTGCATAAGATTTTATAGATCTTCTAGCTTTATTTTGTTTTGAAATTTCATTAGATCTTGACGCCTCATTGGTACCTAAGTTAGTGTGGGCAATTTTCAACCCATCTCGAACACATAGTTTTAAAAAGCGCGCCTTAAGGCCCACCTAGGCTCTAAGGCTCAAGCTCTAGGGATTTTTTTTTCAGATCGAGGATCCGCACATGCACAAGGCTCACAAAAAGCGCAGAGCCTTGGGATTTAGAGCCTTGAGCCTTGGCGCGCCTAGGAAAGGTGACGGATTTTGAGACTTTCTTTTCGAATTTAACATTCATCGCCCTCTTTAGCAAGGCAATTTCAGCTTTAGCTTTTGCCTTTTGTTGTTCTAGCTTATCCTTCTAGGACTGAAATAATTGAACCTGAGCCATTAAATCTTGAATTTGAGCTAAGTTTGGAGATGTAGGAGGTAGGACTGGTGTGTCTTCAGGCACATCATGCGAAGTATCATGAGTGTCTCCTTTGTCAGCTTCCTCTTCTTCACTTTCATCTATGACAATGATAGGCTCATCCTGTAGGGAGTCAGGAGTGAAGAATGCAGATCTGGTGTCTTTCAAGAATTCTGATAAATCCTCCAGCTTTATTTTCTTTGATAGATCATCAGCTCTAGATTCCTTATTTGAACCTGATTCAGTGTGGGCAGTTTTTAACCCATCTCTAGCAGATTTGGTTTTATCTACAAGATCACTTGGATTAGACCCTGCACATATGTGATTAAATGAATAGGTTTTGGTTCCTCCATCCATATCCTGTTATGAAGATATAGAATCATTAGGAGCAGATAATCCAAGATCAGCTTCAGCTGTGGAATCTGCTGAAGCCTTATGTTTTGACGCAGACTCAGAGTGCAAATGAAAAAAGATGAATAAACAGGTTAAATAAGAGTTAAATGCAGACATATCACTATTGAGCTGAGGGTGGGCTCCTTCTTCACTGGTGGCCCCTAAAGATGTTGGGCCACCAGCTGCTTGCTGTGCCTCTTTAAGCCTTTCACCAACCACTGGTGTGGGAGGTGAAAGATGGCTTGGGCTTTTGTCCATGGCCAAACTAGACTGAGTATCTTTTTCTAATTGGCCAGTTTTGGATTTGGATGCCTCAGTCTTGGACTCAGATGTGTGTTTTGAAGATTGTTTTCTTCTGAGTCCACTTTTAGCTCCAAGCTTTTTGCCTTGGGGAACCTCTTTAGTTTGTGAAGAGGGTTTTGGAGCTTTGGAGTCCACAGGCACATCTAAATTGCAGATGGCCTTCATGTGGATAGTGAAGGGAGGTTCTTCATGTTGGTTTGGCTTCAGTGTCCAGTTGTGAACACTGAAGACCTGAGTGGGGTTTATGGTGAGCTCCTCAATATCATATTTAGGCATTAAGTAGAAGAGATGGATAAGGAACAATCTTTTCCCTATGTTGATAGAAATAATGCCTAAAAACATTATTAATATTATTATATCTTCCAAATTAACCTAGCAAAATCTACTTTCACCCCATTGGCCAACACAAAAAGGAGTGTAGCATCCTTGTTGAAATTTGATCCAACCTATTGTCCAATCCTCTAGACACTAAATGAGTTGAGCCATCATCAATCTTCACCTGAGGAGGAAACGACTCTTCTTAATGTTCCTGAAGACCCTATCTCCCTATGGTACCCAATTAAATTGAAAACTATGGTCTGCTATTTGTAAGTGAGGGAGACTGCGACATACTCATTTGAGTAGTTAGCCCTAATAGCATTTCTAAAGGTGTTGA
This sequence comes from Tanacetum coccineum, assembly GCA_026074375.1. Lineage (NCBI taxonomy): Eukaryota > Viridiplantae > Streptophyta > Magnoliopsida > Asterales > Asteraceae > Tanacetum > Tanacetum coccineum. The sequence continues at coordinate 46,549 of BQNB010019091.1, forward strand.
CCTCTATTTCTCCTCTAATACCTCCTGTAGGAGTAGAAACCCATATCTTAGAGCCTTCTAGGGTTTTTGCAGTATACCAGAACTCAGCTAAGTATTTGACATACTGGTCGGGTGCTCTAGTGAATGCTTCTTTTAGACAACATTTGAGATTGAAGTATTGAGAAATCCGAAATATTCTGAGTTGGGTTAAGGGGTATAGTAGGACAACCTTCATTATGGTGGAAAAGTTAAATTTCATCAAACGTGAAAATCAACTAGCTCCGCCATGTAAGAAAGGAGTTTGGGATTTTAGGTCTTTCTGAGTATCAGGTGTCTTCCTTTGGAGTAATGTTTGAAGAGTGAGGGGGTTTGTGTTATGGTTATTCATTATTGTTGTTTGGGGTTTGAAGGGATTGATTTTGGTATGAGTTTTTTGATGTGTGTTCTTGAGATGAGTTTGTGAAGTAAATGAGTTTTGATTGGTTCGATAATTTAAATGAATTGATGAGGGGGGAATATTTATAACTTTTTTTGATAATATTTTTAACTGTCATTTGAGGTTATAAAGTTACGGGGAATGTTTAGGGTTTGTTTTCAACATGTGTGCTAAACTTAGTATTTAATGAAAGTCAGCACAACATGCCTCTCACACTTAGAACAATGAACAATAGTCTATTCATCTAAAAAAGTAGGTGAAAAAGATGGTGAGTCATTCTAACGTTTGGATATCCTTTTTTAATATATTAAAATAAACAACTTCTTTAGAAGAAGTTATTTAGATAAAATTATATTAGTTTAGAAAATCACTATATTTTTAAAACATACCTTATGATTGATGTTTAAAGAGCTGAACTAGGTTCAGGCTTGGTGTTATTTTATGCCAAATTGATTGTTGTGATCTTTATCAACACCAGTGCTCCAGCAAAGGCGAAAAAACCACAAATGCTCATGCAAATCTATGAATGAGACATATGTGATTGCTCAGTTACTTCACTCGAGAAAGCTGAAGAGTTGGATCAAAAAATTGTGTAAATTGAACTAAAGAGAGTAAAGCAGTTTTGTCCAGTTATTGATGTGACCAATACTATTGCTCCAGCGAAGGCGAAAAAACCACACATGCTCATGCAATCCATGAATGAGACATGTGTGATTGCTCAGTTACTTCACTTAAGCAAGCTAAAGGTTACATGCAAAAACTAAACTGACATTTTAACATATGAAAGTTTGTTAAGTTTTAGATGAAAGCACTGAACCTTTAGTTTTCTTCAGTCAGTAATAAAGGTTCAGGTTTGAATCAATGTTCAACATACCTAGTTCAACAATCAATCTTTTGAAAGTTGGCTGATGTGTAGTTTTAATACGTATAATAATATAAAGTATAGAAAATTCTAAAACTACCCTTGAGGACAAAGGTAGTAGTAAAAATCTTACAAAAATACTACACGTTTTAACCGTAAGTGATTACCGGTCGTTTCCCAAAGACTAAGTGAAAATTGAGACTCGTCTGGTATTTGACAATGACTTGAATTGGTTCGAAGATGATTTGTTTTCTAAAATCCTAATAGTGAGCAAATAAAAGGGACAACTAAACCTAACTACGAAAAAAATGACAACGAGAAATAAAGTAAACATGACAAATAAGCTAGAATACTAAAATTAAACCATAAATACTTTTCTAAACTTTTTCTAATCCCAAATGACTATTTAAAAGTAAAAAGCTAAGGAATTTCTAAACCGAGAGTAATTTAAGCTTAAAAACGAAGAAAACGAGATCGGGGATTTAAAAAGTGAATTTTCAAAATATTAACTCTATGGAAGTAAATTTCAACCTACGCTAGAAATATGATAAAAGAAAATTTTATAAAAAAGAATTTTATTTTTTTGATTATTTTTCTATTTTTTATGATTTTTTAAAGCTTTTAAGAAAAGAAAATGATTAAAAATAGAAAATGAACACTTAAAAATCTGGAAAAATTAATAAAAGTATAAAATAGTGAGACTGATTTTCTAAAAATATAAGCTAAAAATAAGCGAACGAAATAAGCCCTAAAAGGATAGAAATAAGCTACGACTTATTATAGAAAATAGAAAACCAAAGTGTATATAAAAGAAATGGGATGGGCTATCATAACGGATAGCCCTGGTCTGGTGCGATGGTTTGTGTGTGTGTGTGTTGTGGGACGAGTGTATTTTAAGCAAGAGGTCACAGGTTCGAACCTGTGGCCTTTTGTTTTTATTTTTTTTATTTTGAAAAGTTATAAAAACAAAATTATAGAAAACCTAAAAACTAACAACTTTTGTAAAAGAAACTATTTTTGAAAATCACTAAATAAGCTGTAAATTGGCTTAAAAACTAACAGATTACACTTAAATTCTTTTTGGTTTTTTTTTCAAAACTTAATAGGCTAGAAAACTAAGATAAGCTAGGAACAAAATCAAATAAGCTACTAAGACTAACTTCTAACCTAATAAGCTAGCTTAAACAGGAAATAAGCAAGAGAAAAGGCCACAAACTGAAATAAGCAAATTAAGCTTTTTATACTAAACTGTAAACCAAACAGACAGTATAGCACCTTTTGAGCTTAACTTTGAGTAAACAAATGGATCCTTGTGATAATAAGCCCTATACCTTCTTAAACCTTGGCTTAAAGACTACTAAAAACATCACTTGAAAAGTATTTTGAAATGCAAATGATTAAAGAAAAAGCTGGATGAAAAAGCTATCTACTCTATTTTTTTGTTTTTCAAAATGAAAAATGGCAAAGTGCTTATTTGAGACTAAAAAATTGATAACTAATTAAGCTAAGTTTTACAAAATAAGTTTAAACAGATGTAGTTTTACCTAAAAACTACTTGTGCTCAAAATTTGAAATTCTAAAAACTATTTTTACTAGCTGAAAAATAAACTTGAAAAAGGCTTTTTGCCAGTTATAGTTGCTGATGCAGTTTGCATCAAATGAACCAAATCTAAAAGCTACCAAGTGCAGGCAAAAGGAGTTGAATTCTACACATATAAAATACCACAATGAAGGCAAAATGACAAGCAAAACTAGCTGGAACAATTTCATACTAAAAATTCCTAATGAACTGATCTAAAGCTTACAGATTCAAACTAATATCCAATAAACTCTAAAAACTATATTTAACCTAACAACAACCTTGAATCCTGCACTTATAAACTTTAAAATGAAGTTCACTTCAATCTAAAGGACTAATTAGCCTTTGGCAGTACTAACTAAGTTAGTACTGCCCTGTGCCAAACACCCCTTAAAACTAGTAAACCTCATTTTCAGCTTATACATTTTAGATCCAGGCTTTAAATCCTTAATACCAGATAGTGCAGAGCTAAAAACAAACTTAATGAGCAGATCTAAACAACAATATAAGCAGAATCTATAAGCTAAAAACTATGCAACTATTTTTGGTATTTTTCACTTTTATAGAACAAAAATATGCAGATTAAGATCTAAGCTAATGATTGAACTAAATAATAAACTAGTAACTACAAATAAGAGATTTAATACTAAATTAAACAGTAATTATGCAATCAAATATGATACAATAAGCAAATGCTACAGAATGACTTAGATTTAAAAGGAAACTTGCATAAGGTCCTTAGAACTTAATGAAGTCCTAATCACTAATCCTATACCCATGGTCCACTCTGAAAGCTTATTAAACCAAACCTATGCTTAGCAAGATTATTCCATAATCCTATAACCCAAAACCAATCCAAAAACTTCATATCCAAATGAGAACCACTAAGCTTCATCCAAGCTTGCACAATCTTAAGCAAACTTAATGAAGTAGTAGAGAACAATATGTAATGATTAAAACAGAAATTGGATTCAATGAACTGTTTATTATGAAATGGACAAATATTTTTAGAATTTTTTTATGATTGAAAAGAAAGAGTGCAATACGGAATGGAGTATGACAAGGTAATTAAATTGTGAAAGTAAATTTACATGAAAAATGAATTGGTAAAACATATTCTTATGCATTAAATGGGGTCACCCTTTCGATCTATCTATCTATCCCTATTTATAGTTAAAGTGAGGAGAGCTGAGGTAGCTTGGTGTGTTTCTTCTGAGTGTATAAAGAGGAGTAAGTCCCAAGTCTTGAATCCCCACCGTTGAATCTTCATTTTAATCATTAGGATTGATCACAGCCGTTGGATCTTGTGTGTGATGTGACGGATCGCCAAGCTGGCACTTCTAGAAGTGTGTACATACCCTTTGCATGACTCTGAGGAGCGTTCTAAGCTGAAAGTGACATAAACCCGCCATGGTTGGGTTACTTTGACCCTGGTTTAACCTGGTAAAAGAGACGATGAACAGTATTTACTGTTCATTATGCACTCTTTTTCTTCTTTTAATTTAACTGGGTTTGACCCGTTAATTTGACTTGGGCTAGTATAATGGGATTGGGCCATGGTTTTGTTTATGGGCTAGGTTAAATGGTTTAAGGGTAAACTAGTTTATATAATTAGGACTTAACGACCGTTAGTCACTTTAACACTTAAGGACAAACGGTCTTAGGGTTTTTGGGACTTTTTGTGAATTTGATTTAACATTAAGGCTCATTTGGGTATTTTGAGGGTTTTGGCATTTTGTGGGTTGACCAAGGTTGACTTTGTTGACCTTTTGCTAGAAAACTTTCGGCTCTTGTGCACTCTATCCGTTCCCGTGTTCGTGTTTGTCCGGTTTTGACCGTTTTCTTGTGATTTTTGCATTATCCGTACCTACACATTCACAAGCAACAAAATACACAAAAGATATGTGATTTAAGGAACATTTTTGACATACAAAGATATGTGATTTATCACATATCAATATTCACCTAAACTAAAGTGATTTGTGTGTCTTCACGAATATTATATGCTCTAAAACCAAATTAATCAAAATTCCACAAAAACTAATCCTTTGAAAAGTAGTAAAGTCTTTTGTTGGGAGAGTTAAGAAATCACAAGTTTTAAAACACCCTATTTTCCTAGTTTTTCAAAATTTTAATTTTTTTTAGCAACTACATAGAATATTCTGACTTTCGTTATTTCCATAACCGTTAGGGATCATAGAACAAGATGCATTTCGATCCGAGAATGCCCCAAAAAGGATAAATTCATCGTCCTCGACTTTTCACTTGCTCCAAACCAAGCTTAAAACGAAATCACCGCTAAATATCAGTTAAGATGCTAACACTACTCATATTTGCAACTTGTGAACTTTTCACTCCTGATAATTATTATATCTTAGGTGAATGTGCTATTTTGAATTTCAACCATGGATCAACATTTTGCAAAATTCTATGTTTCACGTTCCACCTGAGAATAATGAGTTTGAAGGCGAGATCATCCCATGTAGCGACTTTCGTCTCGGCACATCCCAACCTTGCGGCTAAGTGACCAGGCTTTTGACACCCCACAGAGACTAGTATCGGGACTCACGGACCTTAGGTTTCAAAAACTCTCAGGTTTCCCGTATATACATAGCTAATTTAAAAGAACTTAAAATGAAATAGTCAAAGTTTAAAAGAATATTTAAATTTAACAAATATAGAGAGAGAGAGAGAGAGATAATTCAAACTTAATATTAAACATAACATTTATGCAATTGTAACCCTCGACCTTTTAGAAGGCTGCAACATCGGTTGTGAGCCGGCAAGATGCATCAAACTTTTATCAGTCTCGGATTTTTATTCTTACTATGGGCTTTCTTTAGAAGACTACCACATCGGTTGTGAGCCGGCAAGAGGCAGTAAACTTTTATCAGCCCACAATTTTTATTATTATTATATAATTTTTTTTACTTTATATAGAGAAGACTTCTTTTTGAAAAATTCAAGTATAAGTTTGAACTAAGACTAAATTTTTTGCTATATACTACATAAAAATTATTGATTTAAGTTTAATCTCCAAAAACAAAAAAAACGATTATTAATCCGGTTAGGAGGGCTTATCGGGTGACAAAATAACACAGTCTAACATTACATGAGCTCTTAAGATTTCCAAATAATCCTTGTTTAGCATCCAACTCATGCTTAACTTTATCATTTTTCGTTCTTCGCGAAAATCGCGAACGCTTAGCCTAAAAGTTAAGGAACAAGCTAGAGCTCAACACGCTCGACCAGGTCAAAATTTATTCTTATTCTACCCAGTAGGAAAGTCAAAATTATGACAAAACACTTATTTTTTTGAAAATTTTTAAATTTTTTCCTTTTTTTGGAAATTTTGGTGGGAAAACGGGGTATGTGAGAACAATGGCAAAAGTAGGTAAGATCATATCAAAGATATACTACCCCATACTAAAATTAAACATTGTCCTCAATGTTTCCTAGCCTAAGACTTAAAAACCCCATACTAGAACTCAAAAAGTTGAATGCATAATCCAATCATGAAGAGAGTATCACAAAAATCTCAAGCCGTTTATCAAGTATGCTAAAAGATAAATGTTAGTCGATAATAATCTTAAGATATCGGATTTCCCCAAATTAATAGCAAGCAAAGGATAGGAAGCTCGAATGGACCGGGACAAAACACCGAACACGAGAGTCTTTATAAAATTTTGGGTCAATCCTATAAAACATCACAAGCACAAACAACAAAAATCGGAAGAGTATAAGCCTCCTCACATCACAATAGAAATATGAATGAGATAGATTAAAAGATATAGAGTGTGAGAGATGAAAAAGCTATGGGGTGCCTCCCATGAAGCGCTTTGTTTTTAGTAACCGAGTCACATAGCTTGACTCGATCCCCGAATTCATTCGTCCTTAGAGAAAGTGGATGGAAGAGAAAATCTCAATCGGGCTTTCATTAATGTTTGGATAAACATTAAAGCACATGAAAGTTCCATCCTGATAAGATGCCACCATCTCTAAGTGGAGATGTCGGGGTCAAAAATGGTGTCTTCATTCCTGGTGGAGAGAAGTAAAGGAGAATCCTCAGGGTAGGTGAGATACGAGAGAAAAGTCTGAATGACAAATGTGAAGGAATCGTCAACTTCAACATTAATCTCACCTCCCCCTGGGTCAAAATATTCGTCTTTATTAAGCTCATTTAAATTGTTTATCACGGGCACATCGGGCTCAATGTCGACGATAAAATGCTCATATTCGGGAACAGAAATATCATCGTTAAGCAAGTTGTCAAGAAAAATAATTTCTTCTTCTGAAATATAATCACTTCAAATACCCGGTGTAAGTATTATCCGGCGGATAATTATAGATTCTTCCTATGAGAGTCACTATCCTGAGCGGGAATAGGAAATATAGGAAGAGACTCGATGATCGTATTTAGACTAGCATGAAAATTTTCCGGCGACCGAGAAGATGAATTTCCGCATAGCAACCACATTCGACTAATATATTCCTCGTGCTCTCTAGCAATTCTTGAAGGATTTGTGATGATTTCACCGGTGAACTCATGGTGGAGAGGATCATTCTTGGGAGAAAAAGTTAACAAAGTATCATGGTTGGATTCATTCTTAAAGTGTTGTGGCTCATGATCGAAAAACACTTCGGGAGAGATATTATGGGTGGTATCATCACTAAGCAAACTCTCAAGATAGAATACGTCTCCTTCCGAGTCATAATAACCTTCCTCGATATTAGTAGAAACTTCTATAGCTAGAAAAGCATCGATCTCATCATTATCACCTCTTGGGTCGAAACACTCATTCTTATCAAAATTAGAAACATTGGAGTCCTTGCTCTCGACATCCTCTAACATCTCGTTAAAGAGAGGATTAATGTTACTGGAGTTATGATTGTCATCAAATTCAAAAAGAGGGTTTAAATAAACTTGAAAATTTTCTTCTTGAACATCCTCCTAAGTTTTGATCATATCTTGAAGTGAGAAGTTGTCCTTAGAACCGAAGAGAGGATTCGAGAAAATCATGTTATTATTGCAAAAAGTGAAATCACATCCTTTGTTATTATCGAAGGTATCCTCGAACTCTCTTGGGATTGGGATAATTTCCTCAACACGAAAAGTGCTAAGGTGCTCGTCCCCCATTATGAGAGAGTCCTTAGGCTCAATAGTTGGTAAGACAGATGTGATTGCAAAAACCAAAAAAACTTAAGGCGTTTTATTCGAATGAAAAATGTTATCCTTCTGAATAACTTTAAAGTTCTTCAAACATGGTGTAATACGAGTTTGACGTTTAGCAATCGGCTCTGCGATATTCTTCACTTCATGCTTTTCCTTTTCATCGTCGTCATCTTCCGGTGGAGGTAAGCAAACTAGAGCAGGTTTAGTCGGTAACCTTTCAGAAGAGATTTGCTAGTCTTGGATAAATTCAAGACCTAAGATGAAAGTCAGAAAAGAGGATTGTACTAGCCACTCGAGAGATTATTTGTCCTTCAAAATCTATCTTCGCTGTGTCATTAAACCATTTTTAATTGACTCGTTTACATGTTTTTGAGGATGTTTTGAAATGCCATCGACATGAAAAATTAATTGTTCATTTCCGTCCCTTAAAAGAAGTTCTCTCTTCAACAATCAATTAAAGCCGCTGGTCCTTAAAAGATCTCCCAAGTATGAGAGAAATCGAGGATCAGCTTCAAATTCAACAACAACATAATGTCGTAGGAAAGTGAAATTCCCAACTTTGACAAAACGTCTTCGGCAAGTCTTTAGGAGAGTATGGATCGATCCGCTAATTTCTAAAGTATTCGAGTGGGGGTAAGTTTCGGGTAGGGAAGCTTTTTCCAAATTGGAATGTGGCTTAAGATTTTTAATACTCGTGCCAGATCGGCAAGGCATGACATTCATCCATTCATGGAAAATTACATGGAATAGAATCTTGCCGAGATTCTCCAAGCTTTTCGGAAGGCTTTTTGAGAAAGCTTCGCCGAGCTTTCTGTTCAACGGAATCTTAGCTAATTCAAGCAATTTTTCTTTATTCATGAGCAAACTCTTAATCGTAGGAGCAAATCTTGGCATCAAAAGTAAAGCATCTGCGAAACTAATGTCGAAGCGTAAATCTTGAAAGATTTAGAAGAATTCTCCATTTGATTGAAGCTTTTCCGGAACTTTTGAGCATTAGTCGCAAGGATACAGAATTCGGCTTAGGTAAAGTCTTCGGAACATCGGGTTCCGGAATTAGGCTGGGATTAACCGGAGGTGGGATGTGAGCGGTACTTCCTTGGAAATTTGTTTGCTCTTTATCCGTTGTCTCCTCGGTTTCTCATTCTACTACCTTTTTAGGAGAAGGATTAGTAGGAATCGAGGGTCCCTCGTAAGCAACACCACTTCGAGTAGTGATCGCTTTCATCTCACCCTTTGGGTTTGGAATGGTATTACTCGGAAGAGTACCCGAGTTTTTGAGGCTTGGTTTTGGAAGATCCACTTAAACATATTTTGCAAGTTAGTTGAAAATCATTTTGTTGAATTCATCAAGACGGCTTGTTGAGGTCCTTCATTGTGTTTGAGTTCATTCTTAACTTCTCCTTACAACGAATTGATTTGATTTTGCATGTTTCTCATTATTTGATCATTAGTTCTGTTGTAACTTGAAAATTCATTTGAAAACTCTTGTTGAACTTGATTATTGGGAACTTGAAAAGGTTGGTTTTGAAATCCTTGATTTTAGAAATTTGGAGCATGATTATTTTGAGCTTGAAAACCTTGATTTCCATGAAAATTATTTCCCCGATTAAAAATATTCCCTTGACCTTGATTTTGATTAAACCTATTTTGACCATTGTTTTGCACCGGAGCAAAACCTGGTGGTGCCATTTGATTACTAACACGGTTTTGAGGGTTAACTTGATTGTAAGAACCCGTTGCCACACAAACACTAGCTTGATTGTTATCGGTATTAGGACAATTGTACCAAGCATGAGACCTACTACAAGTAACACAAATTTCCTCGACCGCTTTAACCGGAGCAGGAGTGACAACTTTTGTAGAAACAATCTCGACTAAGGTCGAAAGTTGATCCGCAAGCTTATCAATTCTCTCATCAGTTTTACTAACACTTTCCCTAGAAGTCGTATTCATCCTAGAAACATTCGATTTATTACGTGAATAACGAACTTTGGATTTATTTTCAATTATGTTCAAAGCCTCTCTAGTCGTTTTACTCAAAATATTTCCACCCGCCACGACATTTAAGGAGTCTTGATCGTTCTTGTTTAAACCGTTATAGAAGGTATCAACTTGAGTTAACTCCGTAAATCCGTGGTGAGGACAAGCTCTAAGCATTTCCTTAAATCGTTCCCATGCTGCACTAAAAGTTTCCTCAAATTTTTATGTAAAACGAGAAATTTTATTCTTTAAGTGAGTGGTTTTTGAAGGAGGGAAAAATTGATTCACAAATTTGGTTACGAGATCCTCCCAAGTCAAGATAGAATTAGGTGGTTCTTTCTCGTACCACAATCTTGCATTTCCCTCAAGCGAATATGGAAACATCATAAGCTTAATAACATCGTTTGGTACATCTCTAAATCGTAAAGTCGAGGTAATCCTTTTTGGAAAATATTATATGAGCAGGGGGTTTTTTCCTCTCATAAAACGTGTAAAGCGGTTAGCTTGAAACTAGGTTGTAACAAATTGTCTTAATCTCAAAATGATCCGCATTAATTTCCGGTAAAACGATAGCTTCTCCATACCCTTCCGTGGGTGCCGGGGGTTAGCTCTTCCATAGTTCTTACCGCCATTGGCTGCAACTTCATCGATTAGTACGAAGCTCGGGTTCGGACTATGTTTGGTGACGTCTCTATTTCGACGTCTCGGAATGGTTACGTTCGAATTATTTGGAAAATTGGAATTTCTAGTGCGCATGCACTAAACAAACAAATGAATTGATAAAAAGAAATGTGAAAAGGAAATATTTTTGTTTTGCCGAATAATCAACAAAACTTTGGGTAACTCTCTTAAGTAAAATAATTTTATAAAAGATGTGCGTCTTTTTCGTAAGTTGACAACAAAAGCGTAACTTTCGAAGACGAATGGTTCTTCAAACCACGATCGACAAATACAAACGAAGGAATCTTAATCACAAATCCGATGCCGGCGCCAAAAACTTATGTGTTAGTTTTAATACGTCTAATAATATAAAGTAGAGAAATTCCATAATACCTTGGACAAAAGGATAGTAGGAAAAATCTTACAAAAATACTACACGTTTAACCGGTAAGTGATTACCGGGTCGTTTTCCCAAAGACTTATGAAATTGAGACCTCGTTTGTTATTTGGACAATGACTTGAATTGGTTCGAAGATGATTTATTTTCTAAAATCCTAATAGTGAGCAAATAAAAGGGACAATTAAACCTAAATATGAAAAAAATAATAATGGGAAATAAAGTAAACACGACAAATAAGCTAGAATACTAAAATTAAACCCTAAATACTTTTCTAAACTTTTTCTAATCCCAAATGACTATTTAAAAGTAAAAAGCTAAGGAAATTCTAAACCGAGAGTAATTTAAGCTCAAAAACGAAGAAAACGAGATCGAGGATCTAATCCTGTTCTTTAAAAAGTGAATTTTCAAAATATTAACTCTACGGAAGTAAATTTCAACCTAAGCCTAGAATATGATAAAAGAAAATTTTATAAAAAAGAAAATTATTTTTTTGATTATTTTTCTATTTTTTATGAATTTTTAAAGCTTTTAAGAAAAGAAAATGATTAAAAATAGAAAATGAACTCTTAAAAATCTGGAAAAATTACTAAAAGTGTAAAATAGTGAGACTGATTTTCTAAAAATATAACCTAAAAATAAGCGAACGAAATAAGCCCTAAAAGGATAGAAATAAGCTACGGCTTATTATTGAAAATAGAAAACCAAAGTGTATATAAAGGAAATGGGATGGGCTATCATAACAGATAGCCCAGGTCTGGTGCGATGGTTTGTGTGTGTGTATTGTGGGACGAGTGTGTTTTAAGCAAGAGGTCACAGGTTCGAACCTGTGGCCTTTTGTTTTTATTTTTTTTATTTTGAAAACTTATAAAAACAAAATTATAGAAAACTTAAAAACTAACAACTTTTGTAAAAGAAACTATTTATGAAAATCACTAAATAAGCTGTAAATTGGCTTAAAAACTAACAGATTACATTTAAATTCTTTTTGTTTTTTTTTTCAAAACTTAATAGGCTAGAAAACTAAGATGAGCTAGGAACAAAATCAAATAAGTTACTAACACTAACTTCTAACCTAATAAGCTAGCTTAAACATGAAATAAGCAAGAGAAAAGGCCACAAACTGAAATAAGCAAATTAAGCTTTTTATACTAAACTGTAAACCAAACAGACAGTATAGCACCTTTTGAGCTTAACTTTGAGTAACCAAATGGATTCTTGTGATAATAAGCCCTATACCTTCTTAAACCTGGGCTTAAAGACTACTAAAAACATCACTTGAAAAGTATTTTGAAATGCAAATGATTAAAGAAAAAGCTGGGATAAAAAAAGCTTATCTACTCTAATTTTTGTTTTTCAAAATGAGAGAATGGCAAAGTGCTTATTTGAGACTAAAAAATTGATAACTAATTAAGCTAAGTTTTACAAAATAAGTTTAAACAGATGTAGTTTTACCTAAAAACTACTTGTGCTCAAAATTTGAAATTCTAAAAACTATTTTTACTAGCTGAAAAATAAACTTGAAAAAAGCTTTTTGCCAGTTATAGTTGCTGATGCAGTTTACATATTGAACAATCTAAAGCTACCTAGGCAGGATAAAAGGAGTTGAATTCTACACATATAAAATACCACAATGAAGGCAAAATGACAAGCAAAATTGCTGGAACAATTTCCTTACTAAAAATTCCTAATGAACTGATCTTAAGGCTTAAGATTCAATACTAATATCAATAAACTCTAAAACTATATTTAACCTAACAACAAACTTGAATCCTGCACTTATAAACTTTAAAATGAAGTTCACTTCAATCTAAAGGACTAATTAGCCTTTGGCAGTACTAACTAAGTTAGTACTGCCCTGTGCCAAACACCCCTTAAAACTAGTAAACCTCATTTTCAGCTTATACATTTTAGATCCAGGCTTTAAATCCTTAATACCAGATAGTGCAGAGCTAAAAGAAGACACAAGTAGCTTTGTTAAGTCTCTACTTTGTGAATCCCTGATCTAAGCACATCTAGGATAACGAAAACATTGAATATACGCAGCGGAATAAGAATAAGAACATCAATGTTAACAAACAAGGTTTTCTTTTATTCAACACAGCCCCAATTCTATGTGATCAAATCATAGAACGGTTACTCAACAATAACAGGAATCAAATGATTCTTGAGGCTAAACACTATAGACGTCTACACTAATTATACAAAACGTGCACACACACACTTTTCTAGATTGATTCCTAAACCAGACTCCCTGCCTCTCTTTATAAACTAGAGAGGCTAGGGTTTACAATAAAAACCTAGCTTACATATTAAGCTAACCTAATATTACATCTTAAGTCCTTGTTGTTTCTTCTTTCTTCATTGTTGCATATAAGATTTTGTAATCATCAAATCAGAATTCCCAACAATCTTCCCCTATTTGATATTACAAAACTATCTTCATGAAAGAAACAATGCTTCCCCTTGACTTAAGATCTCCTTGAACATGCCACCATAATAATAAGCTGCAGATCATGAATCTTCTTCCCCTTTTTGTAATTATCCAATAGGGGTCTTGTGTAGATAAGCAACCTGTGAACACTTCCCCTCAAGTGGTGCATGTAGATGGTTAAATATGTGAACAATAAGCTTCCCCTGAAAAGTATATTAACCATCTCTTGAATCTTCAATTCTGTAGGCTCTATGTAATGATTACTGATGAAGAAAACTAAGTATAACAAACTTGATGCTGAAGTAGAATAACCCAAACTTGTGTCTTATGTCTTGCACTATAATATGATAAGAACTCATAATCTTCTTCTTCGTTTTATGAGTTCCAATCATTGGATGCTTAATCTTGGCCGTTAGATCAAATTGGGTCACACGGATTGCCAAGCTGTCAATCCTACATCTTTGGAGCTCTTGTGCTTCTTTTGGCCTTGCTTTAGTGTAATTTTCTACTTATGGGTGTGTTTCTATGAGCACGCGTGTCATTTCCTTGTCAGTTGTAGCCAATCAGAACCCTTGAGTGACGTTTTTAATGCTGAGTTAGTACTTAGTACTTGGAATCTTCAAGGCCTTTGTGGGTTGAGGGGTAGAAGGGATTTACCTCTTTGATTTATGATTGTCAAGTATAAAATAGTTTAGGGGTGATGGTGAAAATTATTTTTACAGGGACCAAAAGTGTAATTTTTGTTAAATATTGGTTCGGGACTCGATTAGGTTAGTTAACGTTTGATTTATGACACGAAAATTACGCCATTGTGTTCCAAATGATTTTTCCCAATAAAATGAGTATTTACATGACTATATTTCAGAAATGTTTTATAAAGTCATTTAAATATTTATTATTCATTTGTGTAGTCACCGGGTATCACGGGAAAGCTTTGACCGTAAAAATAAAACTTTATTTTGAACATTCGCGTTTTTAAATAAACGCTTTTGAATAAAATGTAAAATAATTTATTAAATATTTTTATTTAATAAAAAGTGTTAATTAAATAGAAATTTAATTATTCTTGTGTCGGTACGCGTTGCGTGCGGTGTTCAAAACTTTGCGAGGCTATTTAAGTCATTTTCTGCTTGGTTTCGTGTCTCGGGTAAAACTGAAAAGTTGTCCGGAATGTCGTTTTACATCAAATTGCTTTAGAGTCCGAGTCGTGAAAACAGGATTTAGCAGGTCGTTTTTGATAAGTCAACTTAGGAATAACATATATCTTCTCATTTTCAAGTCCTACCTCTAACACCTCAAAACTGTGGGAGGCGTCTTCTATATATAGCCAAAGCGAGAGGGTATTTGTGTAAATTCTGTCCCAATCATTACATAATTATTCATCCAATCATTTGCCTTGGAGTGGGAGACCTCGGATCGCACAGATATAAAAGACTGATCTACTGGTGAAATTGCGCTACGTGTGCCTTTTGACTGCTTCCATCCAACGCAATGAATAACATCTGTTTGATTTCATTTGCAATTCATGTGAAATTTATATCAAATTTCCCCGCCACTTGTCACATTTTAACTCGTCCTTTCCATCTTAGTGCTTGGTCACGTGACCTGTTTAGAATTATTATCATGACATGTGACATGACGCCATGCTGACGTCAGCGACCTCCAAAATATATATTTTCATATTTTACTTTGTGCTTATAATGGGCTTTAAGCTTGTTTGGGCTGATCCGGCTCATTAAATGGGTTACGGGCTGGCCCGATAAAATCCGAGGGCACCGTTGGATTCGTAATCTCGCACTCTTTCCAATAGCATGCTCGGGGAATTTTCATGACTTCATCTTAATCTTAAATATTAAGCACTCTTGATCTAAACGAACCCAAAAATACCCGTTTTGCTTTGTTTTCAATCATTTTTACCTGCAAGACATAAAAATACCAAACAAACATATTTGAAATATAATTAAGCATATTTTAGTATTTTTAGTCCGAGTTATAGTGTTTTTCGGGATACAAATAATGTGTGTTTTAGCACACATCAAATTCCCCCACACTAAGCCATTGCTGGTCCCGCACGTAATGTTTATTAGCATACGCTAAGAAAGAAATAATTTTAACCCCCCTTAACTTATAACCCTTCACATCAAACAAGAACAGAAAAGGTCCATCAATAGGGTATAAAAATCATTAGTTTCAAAAACACCCCGTTTTAACCATTTATTCAATAAAAAGATAAAAGACAAAAATAAAATTATATTCAAATAAAAGGCTTAAAGAACGGGAGTTCGTCATCCTCGAATTTCACAATCCCCAAACTAAGCTCAAAACAAAATCACAGTTAAATATAAGATTAGATGCTAACACTACTCAAAAATGCTAATTGTGTAAACGCAGTTACTTTTCGCTCCCTTATTCCTAAATCCTCTAAGGAGTTTATTATTATTATTGGTGACAAATAAATTATGTCATTATTATCATAAAAGTGCCCGGTTTAGACCATAATTAGTTTGAAATCCTTTCCTAAAGAGACGATATGGTCAGAATAAGGTCCACATTAAAGTTCTAATTTCTCATGATTTAGGGGTTATCCTTTTTATTCCATCTGAAACAACTCAACTACGAGTCCAGAGACGGAGGCTTTATTTAGATAACTCTGGAGTCAAAACTTGGCTTTATTATTATTATTATTATTAATGCAACATTATTATCCCTCGGTCGTTTAAACAACTAACACATCGAGCATCCTAACCGACAGAGCCAGTAGTCTTATTTCGACTTCAGAAATTTCCTCGACCTTTTTGAAGGCTGCAACATCGGGCGTCCTAACCGACAAGATGCAACAAACTTTTATCAGTCTCGGATTATTATCACTATGGGCCTTATTTTGAAGACTTCCACATCGGGAGCGAACCGACCAGAGACAGTAAACTTTTATCAGCCCACGGTTATTATTATTATTATTATTACCACCACCCTTTAAGTGACTGCAACATCGGGCGTCCTAACCGACAAGATGCATTGGTCTTATTTCGGCTTCGGTTTATCACATTATTATTATTATTATTATTATTATTATTATTATTATTATTATTATTATAGCCAAATTTCAAGTCTTGTGGTCTTTTAACTACCGATACATCGGGCGTCCTAACCTACAAGACCCGGTAGCCTATTTTCCCACAACACTGACAGAACCTCGATGTGTACCTTACTTTCACCAGAAGGAATCTCTACGAAGGGATATAAACTACGAATCACAAAAACCAAAGTAACTTTATTTATCTAACAATTATATAACGTTTATTAATCTGGTGGGAGCAAAAAGCCACAATTAACCTCTATGAGCTCTAAAGAGATTCAACTACTCCACTGTTGGGATTCTTGATTTGATGAGACAAAATAAATAAAAGAATGAAACATACGGACTAAATCTAGCATATCAGAATTCTACAAGCTGATGGAGAATTATAAAGATTTGGTCAAAGATTTACAAGATAAAGATAATAAAGTATTTAAATTAGTTTAATTAGTTTCCTTATCATATTGATTTTCTTCCTTTGTAAGTGATGATATCTCCCTATATAAAGAGATCATAGACATAGGTTTTAGATAATAGAAAAGTCGACTGATGAGAGTCGAATAGTAAAAGGTGTGTGTGTGTGTACACCATAGTTAGATAGTTAGTTGGTGTAGCCCCAAGATTGTGTTTGGGGAAAGAGGGAAACGTATGAATATAAAACCTTGTTTAACAATAATGATGTTCTTTATTTAATTCCGTTGTGCATATTGTTTTTCATTGTTATTGTCAATCCTAGATATAAAGATCTAACCAATCTGGGCTTAAACGATCTTCACAATTGGTATCAGAGCCACGGGGCTCAAGATCTAGGATTGCTTAAGGTATTCGTGTCGTGTTTTTGAAGAAAATCGTACCGAATTTCTGTTTTTGATTTTTGAGCAGATTGGTGTAATTAGGGTTTTTGCAAACTCTAATTCAATAAAAACAGGAAGTACGAGTTATGGTACATGTTCATGTATTCAAGATCATGGTGTTGTTATTTGTTACCTTGAAAGCCACAAAGATGAAGGTCGATGCTTATTAGGTTTTTCATAAACCCTAGGTCGATAATGATATGGTACGAAGCTGATTTGGGTGACGTATTAAGAAGGTACAAAGAAGCAGCAAGAAGAGTTTCTGATTCGTGATGGTAATAACTTGAGGAATTAGATCTGTAAGTGGTGAACAGAAAACCCTATTTCTATAGGTTTTGACTAGTTGTGGTATGCATACATGACAAATAATTAGGGTTACTAAAAACCCTAATTCGAATGGTGATTGTTTTTTATAGTTGTTACAAGCAAAAACATTGAAGCATCAGGTTGTGGTGATCGTGTTTAGGCAGTAGAAGTTTTCTTATTATCAATCATTTGATAACTTGGTGAAGAAACAAGAAGTTACTGTTGGCGATAGTTGGATTTGACGAGTGAGGTTAAAAGTAATCTTACTGGTGGTTTACAAACGAGTTACTGCTGCTTAAGGAAGCGAATTCATGCTACCACATTTGATAACAAGTTACTACTGCTTGGCTAATGAATTAGTACTGCTCGTTATGAGTTTGTACTGCTGTCCTTGATGATTAATACTGCTAAGTGCTGCTTGTTTTCGTTTATACTGCTTGAAGGGTACTTAGTACTGCTAAGTGATGGTTAGTGTTGCCAAAGAACATTAGTGTTGCTTCAAGATTATTACAACAGCTAGATTTTAGCAGTTAGTGTTGTTAGGCTCGAACACAAGTTAGTACTGCTGCTTATTACATTGTTTATGCTGTTTGTTTGTGCTGACAACGAAGAGTTTGGGCTGCTATTGGATTAGACTACAAGTTTATGTTGTTTGGTTCAACTGATGTATTGGTGCTTAGTTTATTGGATTTGATCCTGAAAGTAGTAAGTTTAGGTTAATGCTGCCAATAGAATGTTACTGCTGTTCGACTTGTTTCTGCTGCTAGTCCTATCCGATATCGGACAACAAGTAAGTTTGGTTCTTAGTTTGTTCAAGGGTTCTCGGACAAACAGGATGTTTTGGTTATGGTTTTAAATGTTCTTAAAGATTTAAAGGCTCGTATTTTATTGGTTTAATTAATTACGAAGAGGATTATTTATCACTTATTTGAAGATGAAGTGGAGTTTCACAGGTTTGTGTTCTTATCATATCTCAAATGGCTTACAACATTTGGAGATAACTTGTTCGAGCTTAGAAACGATGTGACGAAGACTTGACAAATCTAGCAAAGGTGTGTGATCTAACTTATGGTGCTCAATGCTCACATTTTATATCACTTTGTTCTGGTGTCTCATAGAAGATGAGGATAATTGTCAAGAGGTTGCGATCTACTTATATTTCATAGATTTATTTATAAGTTTGATGTCACGTGGATAGTACAAGATATAAGACACACGTTTGGGTTATTCTAATTCTACATCAAGTTCGTTATACTTAATTTTCTTCATCATTAATCATTACATAGAGCCTACAAAATTGAAGATGTTCTTGCACTGTTTCAAGGGAAGGTCATTACTACTGCTAGTCATTGAAAATACTACTAGTTTACGCTTTCTACTGATTGAGTTAATTATTTGTATTGAACTTCATGGAGGGTAATTTGAGTCAGTGGAAAGATTGGATTAAAAGTCTTGATATATGATGTGTGGTTGTGAAGATCAAAGTTGCATATAGTCCCCTATTGGATGAAGACAAAAAGGGGAAGATGATTATATGAAGAGCAACTTATAGATCATGTGGTGGCATGGCATGAAGAGTTTGGCATGGAGAGTTTAACTTAAGGGGAAGATCTTAAGTTAAGGGGAACCAGTTAGCAGTTTACAAAGGAAGTTTTGTTTCATTCAGGGAGATGATTACATCTCAACTTCAGGGGAAGCTTTGGCTTTATAATGAAGTTCGTGCAAGAATTTGTTTGTTTTGTCATCATCAAATAGGGGAAGATTGTTGGGTTTACAGATTTGATGAGACAAAAGAGCAACAAAATGAAACATAAGGACTAAATCGTCAGGATCAGAATTCTACAAGCTGGTGGAGAATTATGAAGATTTGGTCAAAGATTTACAAGATAAAGATAAGAAAGTATTTAAATTAGTTTAATTAGTTTCCTTATCATATTGATTTACTTCCTTTGTAAGTCATGATCTCTCCCTATATAAAGAGATCATAGACATAGGTTTTACATATAGCAGAGTCGACTGATGAGAGTCGAATAGTAAAAGGTGTTTGTGTGTACACCATAGTTAGATTATAGTTAGTTAGTAACCCCAAGTTATAGTTGGGGTAATAGGGAAAACATATAAATAAAGAAAACCTTGTGATAACATTGATTGTGTTCTTATAATTATGTTGTGTATATTCAATCATTGTTATTGTTTATCCTAGATATAAAAGATCTAACCAATCTGAGCTTAAATTGATCTTATCACTGTAGTTCAGTCTTTATTAGACCTACGGAAAGGATCCAAAGCAACCAGACTTGAGAGTTTCAAGAAAAAAAATCAAATAGATGTAGGAGAAGGATCGAGTAACCCTTACAACAAACACTATGCTAATTCAGATACTGATAGTGATGCCATACTCTACTCTTTATGTTCAGACACAACAGAGGAAAGTGATAATGAACCTGATGATGTTAACGATTTTGATATGGATTTATCTGATGATAATCTAAATGGAGATGATGATGCTACAAGATTTGGTGTGTTCATATACAACAACTTCACTGAAACACCCAAGTCTACCTACTTCAGTCCCACGATTACAAGTTCCTCATTGGATTTCATTCACAATCTTTTGAATGAAACACCTGCTAATGAATTGACGTATTTTGTGAGTAATCCAGTTTATACTGATGCTCAAACAACCTCAGCGGTAATTTACCCAGAGGGAAATCCTGAGTTAACAAGCTATATATTAGGTGCATCTGAAGTACCACTTGGTATACATGTAGATGTTCAAGCAACAAACATTTATTACGGGAAATGTTTTCGGACGAGAATGCTCATCGTATACCATCTCTACTAGCAAAGAAAATTCCTTAGTCTGCAACGACTCCCCAACCAAACTCACTCCAAGCCAAAGCAAAGAAGCTGATGCAAAAGGCGAAAGAGAATATGAGGAAGATTGATAAGTGCTTAATTACACATATCTTTTACCTCTAAAAACGAGCTTAAATGACCAAAAACAGACAAAAACTG